>JBBPLC010000225.1:0-21141 GCA_038089535.1 Hemileccinum rubropunctum | reverse complement strand
GCTTCGTTAAGGTGAGACTAGAGCATACGCCGATGCAAACGGTGGACATGGTGGCTGCAACCAACATAGGGGAGGTTCCCCCGGCGGATGCTCCTCAGCTCTCCGCACGTGTGACCGACGCCGTGGTTAATCACTACATTTCGTATTAAGGGCTGGTCGTTCCCATTCATCCGAACATTCAATGGCAAAACTCCTCCTTCCCTGAAACCATCTGCGAACATCAGGCCAAGCAAGAGAAGCCAGTTCCCAGAACGGCCACGTTCCGTGTTGCAGCAAAACTGCCGCTTCCCGACGACCCGCACCTCGAACGAGAAGCTGGCAATTACCTCAAGTTTCCCGCTGACTTCTTCCGACACTGGACCGGGTACAACGTCGTCGCACTCGTGCCACAGTTCTTTGGGTACTATACGCCGGATGACCCACCCAAGTCGGACGGTAAGGATGAGTATCGCAGCCCCATCCTGCTCATCGAATACTGCGGTAAACCAATCCGCGTCGGGAAACTATCGATCGACGATCGGCATGAATGCGCAGCGTTGTTGTTCCGCTTCCACTGTGCAGGATGACTTCATCACTCGTTTGCAGAGCGCAACATCCTCATGCGAAAATATCATCCGACGTGCGGCCCCTTGGAGGATAAAGATAAATGTCATCTACCCCACCGACATCGACGATATAGCTTCCGAATGATCAATTTTGGTCGATCGGTAATGGTCTATCGGTAGAGTGTGAGAGGGATTCGGGGATATCAAGGGAAGAGTGGACAGCAAAGCTTCTGTTTCGCATGCTTTGATGTTAGGAAGTCGTTCTCGAGCTCAATGCGGAGAAAGGTTGTCACGGGGGTATTCTTGCTCGTCTTTGGCTCCTGATCCTGTCCCTCTCCTTTTTATTCCCCTCTTGAACCCTTGGACATCTTTTCGAAGCCTAAACTTGACACATCATCAGCCCGAGATTCCTACTTTGTGAATGGTGGACTGGCGCTGCGAACGATCAATGTATTGCGTTTTCCATGACAATGGTTCAACGAAATCTGAAAAATAAAATGTCCTCATGCAGAGGTGCGTCATTTAATGATTGACGGAGTGATCATGATGTTAATGGGGTACCGCCGGCACAGCGTAACACGCCTTTTACGGGGATCAACGCCATGTGCTAGGCTGATGTGGCTCAGACAGACTCGCATGGACAAAAAGGTGAACCTTGTTCGTGCGGGGAATTTGCCACGTGTGGACTAGAAAAGGAGCTCTCGCTCGGCGATATACGCCCCGCTGCCTCCCTCAGTCCCAAACTACGACTTACACCATGATGTAGAGATTCGGATAGATTACAGTTTATATTGCAGTCTCATCAAAATTTCGTCCTTCTTCCCAATGATCTCGTTGATGTCGCTATACCCAGTGAGACCCATCGTGACGTGCAGATCCGAAATTGTCTGCATCAAGATCTGCTCGACGCCTTCTTGTCCTGCGATAGCGAGGCCGTACATGAACGGACGTCCGACTGTCGTAAATTTTTTTTAGGCAGGTAAGGCGCTCCAAACGATAAAGGACGACGAGCACTGACTCAATACACCTTGGGCACCCATCGCGAGGGCCTTGATGATGTCGCTGCCCGTGCGGATCCCCGAGTCGAAGAGGACGGTCAGCTTTCCAGACTTTTGGGCAGCGCGGACTTTGCGCGAGCGCATGATATCATCGAGTGCATCCAAAGAACCGATCGCACCGTCGATCTGACGACCACCTCGTGCGTATCCCACCATCAGCTTTTACACGACACAATGCAAAAAAAAAAACATACCATGGTTCGAAACAATGATTCCATCGATACCATGTTTGATCGCCTTCTCTGCATCCTGCGCCCAACACGATCAACAAACATGTTCGACGTCAACGACGATCCCCGGCCGACTGACAAGAACGCAGTACGCACCGACACGCGTTGAATGCCTTTGAGCACGATCGGCCCATCCCAATTGTCCCTGATGAACTGCAAGTCTTGCCACGTCCTAAACACGCCCGAATTCACCTCGCCAAGCCACGCCTTTCCCAACATGATCTCCCTCGCCGCTCGTTCACCCCCCTCCGCGCGAGCCGCTTCTCTAACCTTCTCAGGCTCGAACGGGAACACGGTAACCTCGGCTCGACGCGGCTCGAGACCGAACCGCTTCATGAAGACAGGATCGGACGTGCCGACTTGGATGCCGACCCCGCTGGCAAAGGGGAGATAGGCGGTCTCGATGTCGTGCGGACGCCAACCGAGTAGCATCGTGTCGAGCGTGATCACGAGCGCGGTGAACCCGCTCGATTTCGCTCGTTTGAGCAACGAGAGCGTGACTTCTGACGTACGCGGCCTGGTAAAAGGTTTTTCCCCCGAAAAAAAAAAACGTCGTGTGAGCGAGTCGCACGCTCGACAGGGTGGGGTGGGATGGAGTTTACCAGTAGAGTTGGTACCATCTGTGGCCGTTTGGACCGTTGGCTGTGGCCACGTCTTCGATGGACCGGCAGGATGCGGTGCTCATGATGTATGGGACGCCGACTTTGTTGGCTGCGCGTGCGGTCGCGAGTTCACCGTCTGCATGCAGGATGCCTTGCACACCGATAGGCGCGACGAATAAAGGAGCAGGATATTTCACGCCAAAGATCGTGGTCTGGATAAATGAAATGAAATGAAATAAAGAAACATCCGACGAGAGTGGAGCCAGGAACTAGGAGTAAACGCGTACGCACCTCTATTTTGCGATTCGTCGAACCAACGAGCATTCGAGGGACGATCTTCCAATTCTCCAGCGCTTTTTTATTTGCAGCGTCGGTCGAGCACGTCCCTGCACTTCCAAAGGTGTACATGTACGCCGCTGCCAGCGTACCTTTTATCAGCTAACAAGAGGACAAACGGGTTTGTTCGAAACGCACGTAGATGGTCCTTCATAACTTCCCTCGCCTTGTCTTCGATTTCTTTGACGCTGACCGTACCCAAGATCGGCGGTTGGGCATGACTATAGATATCCAACAACCATTGGGTCCATTTATCATGAAGCGGGGGCGAGGCTGTCATGGTGGGTGATAGATGAGAACTCGGTCTGCGTGAGTTTCGCCTTCCGAGACGGCTGCATCATGTGAATGAGAATTGGCCGAATAAACCCATATGGGCCTAGGCTGAGGATGTATCAGCCGTGTCCGACAACGCCCGGGACCGCCGCCGATCGTCTGGCTGCAACTTGAACTTGCTTGCCAGCCCAACCCCAACTTATTGGTTCAAGGAGCCCAATACAACTCGAACGTCGCATTTAACACCCAGCCAAGTGATATAACTGTCCTCTCGTGAGCGTTTAGCTCAATGATATCGACGAGAGCATACCCCTTTCCCTCCGATGAAGATCGATAATCCATTGAAAGATACGGTCGTATCATAGCCTCGCCAGCACTGCCCCGATCAGCAAGGATGTCGGTACTCTCCAAAATGGAACGCACAGAAAAACGTCACATCTCAACAAAGTACTACTAGTATACTCCCGCTTTCAAGGGCTACGACATCAATGTCAACTCCCTGAACACCTCTCGCTCCGGTGAATTCAATACGACAACCCTCTCCGAGATGACAGAACCATCGTCCTCCACGTCCGTATCGATCCACGCATCCGCATCCGTACTCTCCTCTGAACCATGCACCACCCGCGGTCTGTTCTTGATCTTGCTTTGAAAAGGCGACGAGGGTGAGAGGTTGCCATCGACGTTGACGCTGAACACGTCCCCAAACGAACCCTCGTTCTCGTCCTCGTCCATGTACGCCACGGACCGCTTCCCCCCACTACTCCCCCGCCGCTCACGAAACACCTTGATCTCGTGCAAGTGGGCCGTCCGTGCCCAGCGCTTCGCAGAACGCACGTGAAGGTGGCTCGACGTCGACGACGAGTGCGATCGTGAGATGGATTCCGCGCGAGGCAGCGTATGTGGGTCGATCAACATGAGCGGGCGAGATTTCGTGGGTGTACGAAAGGCCGTAGACGTATGTGCGCGCTTGTGCGAGGATACTCCCGCAGGCACTGTTGTCAACTTGGGCGCCTTTGACGCATGCGAGCTGTGAGTCATCGCGTGCGACTTGGGCTTGGGGTCTGGCGTATCTGCGGACCCTGGGAACAACAGGTGATTGTCTGGCGCTGAGTCTTGGTGTTATTTCAGTAAAGGTCCTTGTTAATGACAGAGTGATAATCACCAGTAGCCTTTTCAGTTTTCTTACCCTCACTCTGTTCAACTGGGCTGCGACTTCGTCTCCTGAGCGGGTTCCAGTTATCCGTACTACTCCCAAAGCTAAGGTTTCGAACACCCCATTCACGTGTTGAGCGATGCATCGTCGGTGGAGGATGATGTGCAGAAGGAGCGCCACGCGTGAGACCGATAAACACAAGCACAGCTAGGAGAAGACACAGTTGAGCAATGCCAAGCCGTTTTTCAAGCACAACCTATTATGTTTCAGCGATACGTAGCCCAGCAAGAACGCATGATGTACCTCATCCGAGAGATAATTGACGCGAGAGAGTAGCTCTCCATGTTCAAGTTCCAACCGCAATCGTTGTCTTTCCCATTCATGGACCGTGCGTTGATACATTTGTGCCTGCATCCGACTCTGAAAAAAAAAGTGTAAAAATGATGTCAATGCACCAGTAGGCGGCCAAAGTCGAGACACTTACGATACCCTCCAGTCTTCCAACTTCCTCGTTGAGCTTTCTCAACACCTCTCGCACACCAGCGGTTTGCTCCTCTACATATCGCGCATACAAGGTATGATTCGCCTCAAGGATGGTCAAGCGATTCATTATCGTTCGATAAATGGACTCTCCGCTCCACTGTGCAGTCGCCGCGTGGGTCGCAGTCTGCTGAACTGTTTGGGACATGGAAGGGTTGCTTGGCTGCGACGAAAGGGGAGTGGTTGCATGTATCTCAGCATCATGCGACGAGGGATGGAGGTGCTCGATCGTAGGCGAGGAAGGCGAAAGAACAGAGACAGGCGAAGACAAGGATAAGAGCGACGAGATGGCTTCTGTTACCGAGTGTACCCCTGGAGATTGCGTCGATAGTGCCTGTGCCTCCTTATCTCCGACACTTGGTGCTGACGTTCCCTCGCTAAGGACATCGTCGGAGGACCGTCTCCGAGATTGCGAATGTGTGGACGGCAAGCTATGGAAGGAAGACGCCTCGTGCGTTGGTGTGCTCGCTGGCTCGACAGGCGATGAGTTTGTGGCGTTGGAAAGGGTTTCGGCGGGCACAAGCCGCGCCGTGGAGACGTTCGTGGTGCCATTGGATGCCACTTTGGGATGCGTGGCATTGCTCGCCGCCGGGAGTTCCGTAGTCGACGATGGTTGCATAGCAGAATCCTTTAAACGTGCACGACTCTCCGCCTGCCACGTGTCCCACTTCCATTCTTCAAGATGCGTGAGTCCGTATACCCGAAGCAGGGAGACGGGGCAATAATACTCATGCCCATAGTGTGAGTGAAAGTCGATTCGAATATACCGATAGAAGCCACGCAACGACGTCGGTGGATGAAAAGACTGTCTGCACCGTCAGACCGTAAAACGACACCACGCGCGAACGGAAAAAGCCCACCTGGACACCTCGGACGTTCTTTGCACGATAAGTTCCAGCAGGGGTCCACCCCTCGTCGGTGCCCGTATACGTCTTCGCGACGCTCACGGAGAAATCTTTGAACACCCCGCTGAAGAACTCGAAATTGGCCAACTGCACCGTGTCGATCCTGATATCGTCGCAAAGTTCCACTACGACGAACTGGTCATCGGCACTACACGGCGAGAGCATGTACTTGTCCTTTGTGGACAAGAGTATCGACGAGGCTGATTTTGCGGACTTGTGTGTCGTGTGTATTCGCGCAGAACAGTCCACGCTGGCATAGTTGAACCTGTCGGTGATGGGTATACGGAAGTATGGCGGGAGCGTGTCGTCACTCGTGGAATGTAATGGCTCGAAGGAGGGCAATTGCGCGTCTGTCGGTGGGACGTCGGTATTCTGGATGTTGGGTTTGCTTGAGGTGGTACTGTCGGACGTCTCTTCGTTGGGTTTGGCGGGGAGGCTAGGGTGGACGTGTTTTGACTTCCACTCTTCGAATGAGAGAAGAACGTCTTCTGGTCCCTCTGGAGGGCCGACGGTCGGTAGTGGTTTCAGGCAGCATAGTGGTGGTTCTGGCTGCTGAGTTCGGTGTCGGATGACTATAGCGCGAAACTGGTCGTTGAGCGACGTTTGTGGTGGCAGGGAAGTTGTGACGGCAAACACTGGCAGAGCGACTTGAAGGGCAACCAAAGACAATGCCAACAACGTCTTAGGCAACGACGAAAGAGAAGCCATCCGTCCAAAACTTACGAGGGCATTGGCAAGATTCAGGAAAACTTTGCAAGTGATTGTTAAGTAACGTGGATACACTACACTCTTCAATAAGGGCCCTATCAATAACTGGACACTCAAACGGGTCGAGTTAACCTAGATCAAAGTCGTATTGTGTAACAACGGCATTGACGTTGACATTGACACCAGAGATCAGTATGTTAATCTTGCTAGTCTAGTGGGCTTGGCACTGCATCCAACGTGTCTATACCGGTCCACGCCAACCACATTTCCGGCGTTAGCTTGACACAACATCAAACGAACTCTACAACGATGAGTTAGGTGCATCGCCCTAGAGCAAAGCCAAAGGGTACCCGCGGAATATCATGGGGTAAGATACATCCCTCATTCCAAGAATAATCAGCAGAATACCCAGTCAATTAACTTGACCCTGTTTGCACCGAGTTACTTGGACATGATAGCCTTCAGCTCCAGCTAATGGCATACTATTCGGGTAGCAGGTGAAATTATCACTGGGGGGAGGACAGGAAAGGCAAGGTAGGCAACAGATATAAAATCGCGTTGCATTTCATCTATCTACGTCGTCGTCCGCAGCGCAGATTTCAACACTATAAAGCATCAGCTAACGAGCAACGTTCAATTCGACAATGTGACTCACTCCAACAATTTCACCAGCCCGTGTATGCATGATGAGAGCCACAATAAGGCCTGAAATATCCCGTTATAGCAAAAGAAAAAAAAAAACGGGACCAAGCCAATAGGACATACCGTAAAGCCCCAACACTTCAGCAAAGATGAGAATCAAAACCTAGGTTGCCATTCAACAAAAGGAAAACAAAAGTGACATCGCAGAAAAGACAAACCATTCCGACGAACAGCCGTGGTTGCTGTGCGGTCCCTCTCACACCTGCATCACCAACAATGCCGATAGCGAAACCAGCAGCGAGACCAGCGAGACCGACAGAAAGACCAGCACCAAGGTCAATGAAACTGGATGCAAGAGACATTTGTGCGCCGACTATAACCAGATGAGTTAACATGATGGACAACGAATAGAAAAAAATGACAAGACATACGGGAGCTTGAGATAAGGACTGAAACGACCAAGCCATAAATCTGTGTTGAATAGAGTTCATCACCATTGGACCAAGGGCACCAAAAAAGGCACAAACCGCAATGATACCAGCCATGATAACAGGAATGACACTTCTCATGACGAGGTCAGGTCGAAGGACACCCATGGCAGAAATACCGACGCCAGACTTGGCGGTACCATAACTATGACTTGGTCAGCCCGAGAATGAAACTGTCATAACAATCGCATACGAACCTGGCCCCGATACCTACACAAGAATGACAGAAAGGGATGAACGGTCAATGTATGGCTTGTCTTTGAAACTACTGGCTTCTTACATGTGAACACGATCGCAGAAGTGCATCCCTGCAGCGCGTTCAACGTCGGCTCCAACAAGTACTGCTAGTACTCACCATGGCACCGAAGAAGGGAGCGTATACAGGACAAAGGTCAGACATTTCTGTGGAACTGCGAGAAACGAAGGCGAAGATCGTTTGATTCAACAATTTACAGTGGAGAACGCACGCAGCTGGATACAACCGAGCGGAGTTTGAATCGCAGTGTGGCAACAAAACCTAAATTGGTTTGTTTGGCAAAAGCATTAGAAATAAACAAACACCCTTCCGGAAATGGGTTAATAACTTGAACACCTTCGACTTGAATCATTGGACTCCTCAAAACTTGATTTCATCATTTTTTGGTAGTCTTTCAGGCATGTCTGCTTGTCTACGTTTTACTCAGAGGGTAAGTCCACTTCCCTTCCCACGTTTTGTGAAACATACAGACCGTATCAGGTCTGGAAGTCCTTCATTGACAATAAAGGTTACCTTCATCATCTCTGTGGTATCGATACCTAAACCAAACATTCAGGCCATGATGCACAATGTTTTCCAAATGTCCGTATACATACTTCACTCCCACAATCCAGGATACTGACTACACGAACCAAAGCTCGTTATAACCAAAGCTACACCAGGCCTCGTCGAGTCAAAACTCAAAATCGAGCCCTATAATCGTGCGTATCCCCGTCGTCTTCCGTGCACAAGTTCCACTCAACGCCATCACACAAAGTCAACAGAGTCGGGGTGCGTTCGTCGCTCGTTATGACCGTGACAGTCTTTGGCGCTGATACTCGGAACGCACCAGACGGTCCACGGTGGACTGATCATGTCACTCACAGATACCCTGGGCTCCTTGGCCATCGCCTCCAAAGGACACTATATGACGGGCGTTTCGACCGACGTCAGCACTTCATTCGTCCGACCCGCCGGTAAAGCTGGCGATTTCCTGCACGCAACAGCGACAATAACTGCTTTGGGTACGACTACTTTCGACTGTCCAGCTGGGACGATTCAGAATTTGTGTTACCAGGAAAAAGCTTGGCCTATACCCGCGTAGACTTCACGAACGAGAACGGAGATCTAGTTGCATATGGAAGTGAGCGTTCTTGTTCGTAATCGCATAGGTGTTGTCTCCAACAATGATTTCACAATAGCCCATACAAAGTATGTGGGAAAATCGTCGTCAGGCCCGGTAGGGTGTCATTTCGCAATATCTATTGTGCTTACTCATCGATTCACCCACAGAACAACATCAAATTCTCTGAAGATGGCGAGAAAGTTATAGAGGGTGCGGACATTGAATAGATAAGCTCCATCGAGTCAGTGGGATTGTTGTCCCAAGATGATTAACATAATCCATGATCTGTACTTGCTATACACGCACGGATCCACGCTACATCACGCGCTTGAATACCCCGAATGAACGGATTCCCGGAGCCTCCGCCCCATCACAAGACGGACTCTATACCTTGGGCGCTCTGGAGATCATAGGCACCCTCTGGGGCCAAGTACGTTAGTCGACCGCAGTAGAGCATTGATAAGATACGATCAAAGTATCAAATCCGGACGATAACACACGATCATTACCGAACACATGTCCTCCATCCACTCTCATCCCACCCCTTGACAAACTCCTCTTCCGAAAACCTCTCTACAGCCCACATCCTCGCCCTCTCTCTGTACCCTCGTTCGACGGCAGCGTCCATCGTCAGTATCTACCCAGTCAAAGAGGGAGTATCAGCACCCCCATACTCACGCATGTACGCCACGAGGGGGTGGGTGGAAACGAAACCATACCTGATGCATAGCCGTCGCGAATTCGCCCGGCGTCTGCGCATGGAAGCCCGTAGGCTGTGACTTGTACGGCACAACGATGTCGTTCAGCGGGCCTCCAGAGGCATGGGTGAGGGGAACGAGTCCTGCCGCCTAATTACATCAAAAAAACATGCGGTCAGCACGCGACCGATCTCGATACTGTCGATGTATGGATTTGCACCGCTTACCATGAATTCGACGACGTTGATTCCAAAGTGCTCGTCGACCATCGTACTGAGACCAATGCTTGAACGGGAAAGCCAGCCTAGCATGTCAGGATAGGGAGCGTTCACGACGAACGAGACTTGGTTCTGATGTGCGGAGTCAGCGAAGAACAGCACCCTTACCTGCACGATGCACGTACCTGGATGTCCAACTCCTTTACCAAGGCACGCAAAGACTCGACCCTATCCAAATCATCTTGATGCCGCGCGCCACCCAATAATACTAGCCGAACAGCATCTTGATTTGAACTATCTCGCATCTTGTACTCGGGGTGATCCATCAGAAGTTGTGCAAATGCATGACATTGCGCTGGGAGATTCTTCTCTGGCCTAGCATTTTAATGATTGAAGACACTACTAACCCTGGCCATTACGCGACGATAACGTACCGGAACTGTGCAACACTGAGAATGATTCGTTCTCTGCCTTGTAGTGAAAACTTGACCATCTCTCGCGTGTCACAAGGGGGGTATACGATCACAAGTTCGACCTTGTCTGTCTTCCTACCAGTCACCGAGCCCGGATTCATGCCGAACATGAACAGTCGAATGAGCGATCCGGAAAGCAAGAGCTTGACGAATAGCAGGGGTGTCACTTGATGGGCCCACTGGATTGTTGGACCGAAATATTCATGTGAAAGAATGGATGCAATGTGGTTGCGTGTCCATGACGAATTGACCATCAAGAACCGAGCATGCGAGAGAGAAAGTGCATAGTAGTACATCGTAAAACGATAGTAGCTGTCTCGATCACTGAGTTACGGACAGATTCGTGAATGAAATACTTACATACGCTTTGCTCGCACTTTCCATGATTCACCCTGGACACGAGCAAGCATGTCGGTAGATATGGTTGGGTAATGGACGTATGCGCCGATAGGAACGGAAGCCCTCGTGAGCCAAGCTACAGCTGGAAAGGTGAAGGCATAACCCATAGTGTCTGAAGTTGCGAGAAGTTGACGTAAAGTGACTCGCAAGGGTTCCGACAAGTTAGGACCTACCAATGTAAAGGTCTGGAATAAACCTGGACATTGCTTCCCAGACGAGATATATAGAACCGAGGCTCTGTCCCAGGATGGTAAACCTTGGCCACCGTGAGTCCTCGACTACACGCCTTGACTTCAGGAATACAAAATGAAGTGCTGAAGGGTTGAGATTAATCGCGAAGCGAGCCTGACATCGTGGTTGCTGTCAAGTGGAATGGAGTCCAGGTGGAAGCGAGGACCATCTGACCTTTACTTTTTCGATAATTTCTTCTTTCGAAGCATCGACGTCGCCAGAGTAGACGACGCATATAATGTTTTTGTGTTCTCGCTGTATATGGGCAACGGCAGTCCACAGGACTCGCTCGCCTCCACCCCCTGCATTACTTGGAAAATTATTATAAGCTGCCGCCCATAGGCTCTCCACCGATACAGCAAGTCACCGAAACACTATACTCACCAGTAAGGATGGAAGAATCCAACAAACTTGTACTTTGTAGTTTCCGTTGCTTTGACTCCTAACTCATTGAGGATGATTTGACGAGCACGAGATGACCTTGACCACAAGAGTTCGGTGTACGCTGCGTAGGACAGTGTGAACGCAGCTAGACAAAAACCAAGACACAGGAAAAGTAAGGTGGTGTTCATTCCCGCCCAAGCAGTGAAAGGACAGATATTGTATGCGCCTGTTGGCCTTTCCGAGATCAATCAGAATCCAGAATCCAGTGTGACCAACGTGAACGTGGGCGTACACGTCCAAACGGCTATTGGCTGTTGTATAGCTTATGTAATGTAATATACTCTTGCCTTCCTGTTCCGCGAGGCAATTAGCTTGACCCATTTGCATCCGGCTGAGGCACTGAAGGCGTTAGGATTTATTTTGTCCATTGGCCGAATGGTTACGTTGCACAGCATCGTTTCCATTTGCTGCATGGTGGGTTCGGCCGTGGCTCCAGAATCAGGGACGCTGAGCAGGTGGACATAATCAGGACTCGCTAAAAGTACAAGTCGTACGCTCTTTCGGCTTTTCCCCGATACGCCCGATAATCATTCATCACTAGTAACTGATTGACCCCTGGTCCGAGTCGTGGGTAGTAAGGTCTCACTCCAAAGGTGACTTCTTGGTACGATTTACAAGACACAGGCACTCTTCTCCTTGCTAGATTGGCAGACCTTGGCTTTGGCAATCTCACACCTCTGGCTGGCTCTCCCAGCGTATCACTTTTTGGCGAATTCGGTGAATTGGGCCACCTCTTTCGGTCAATTTGCTCTGCTCTTATTCGCTGGCCAAAATTAGTTCTTGGGGACGCCTGCGCATGCTTACGCAATCAAGCAATGCCTTATGGCCTCCTCGAGGCAACCCCGTTCCACTGCCACGCATCAACAAGCCTGCTCGAATGATTCTCCTCGACTTGCGCTCGGAAACAGTCGGGGTATATCGGAATGTGAAGGCAAAGTTTCCATTGGCCAGTGGACTAGGAACGGGCAATGCAAAATCGTGTGGCCCTTTATTGACTGATCAAGCTCAGTGCCGCCACTTACCGAGTCCTCTCGAGTATTTAACTTCACCTCTCCATACTCGGCTTTGGTCATCATGTCCCCTGCTCTCATCCGTCTGCACAACCTCAAACTCGGGGAACCGTCTTTCTTTGCGAGCGGAGCTGAAACGATGCACGTCCAATTCATGCACCCCAGATCTGGCGGTAGCGACGGAGGTGTACAAGAGAATACCATAATCTTCATCGTTGTTGGTGCAGGTTGGTCGTGTTCATTCATCATTACTTTCTGGTTTGTTCGATGATGCGTTATTCGTGTCGTCACGCGCCTCGATCTTCGTGACCGAGGCTGCCTTGCACACCGTCATTGACACGCTTTGAGAGGGACAACCAGTCTTCGCATTTCACTGTCGTTGACCACGTTCTGTATGAGCAATCGCATAGCGCTTCTTCACTCAAACCCTCACATTCTGATTTCACCACCGAAATAGTCTGACCAACACTTCTCATTTCCTACAGCCTGCTTATTCGTAATCTTGACTGGCTTCTACCTTGTAAGTCGACGTGCTGCATCCAACGCTGCGCCGAACGACCCTTGCCCCTACCCGCAACATTCACCCATCGCCCATCCACCTTGTCCTCGGCGGGAACGCAACATGAGTAAATATTGGAAGATTTGGAAAATATGGCGTCATACTAGCACGGAACATCCTGCCGCTCCCGAGGTGCCTACTGTCCAAGTGTCCTTCACCGCAACTAGCCCATCCATACCACCCAGAGCGATGACCTATCCTTTGATCATACCGCGACCGCCGCAGGCCCGTCGCGTCACCTCCCTCTCAGTAACCACCTCCTTCTCACACTCGCACATCACTCAGGAAGCGTTGAACGAGTTTCGGGTTTCCGCGTACGACCTGGATGGTGATCTGGAGACCGAGATGCTGAACAGTGCGAGGGATGACTTTTGGCCTGGTCATGTCCTAGCTGTGGAGGAAGGCTGTGGAGACGTGGCCCGTATAGATGAAATCATGGAAGCGGGAGGCAATGCCACCCATGTCATCGATGGCAGTGTTCAAGACCATGCAGCTCACACCCATTGGAACGGTGGTGGTTACGAGATTCAGAATTCGGACGCTTGTCAGAACATGGCGTCTGAATCTGAAGGTGATCTGGTTGAGACCGTCGAGGTCGGGAAGGTAGCTACGGGAAGAGAAGCGTTGCAATAACAGCGTAACATAAATAGTGTATTCATCCGCTGGGCGTGTTCTGATAGTGACGTAAACTATGTAAAATATAGTATCTTCTCCTCACCGACTCAGACGCGTCGATCGATGGCACGAGTGTGTCCACGATCCCTCCAATGCAGTCTCAGGCTGAATGGAAAAAAAAAAGCATTAGTCGACGCCTACATCGGCAAGTTGAACCTTCTGAAGAACGCTCAGGTTGTTGTAGGCCATTTCAATTGCTCCGGCGAATGTCTTGGACTCTCCATTGTTATGTTTCAATGGCTATGAATGCGACTTAGCATATGCAAAGATCTGATCCAGGCTCCGGGAGGATGCATTGAATGATACACACAACGTACGAGTTTCTTTCCTTACCGTTCGCTGTCAATAAAAGTCATTGATCAGGTGATTGGAACAGACTCTTTATGGCCTCTGAGCCACGGAGGAGATGCACCGCACCCTACGTTATGATGAAGCAATCGAATCATTGAACGACACGATCACCCGGATCAAGACCTCGGCTGACCTAAAAATACGCTGCAAGTAAACCGTGATGTCATTCGTCAACGCTGTTTTGATCAACACTACGCGTAAACCACGTTATACATCGTGTCTGATCGTACCTTTTGACGTCACTACTGGTTGTCTATGCGATCCACAACGGGGAACCAGAATATTCAAAACAGAGTCACCCTTCAAAAGACTCATTTCTCAACGACGGTGAGAGTTGACGAGACGCGGATCCTCCAGGTAGTCTCGACATATTTCCAAGTACATCATGTGAGACGATTCTGCAGCTATGTACCCTCACGTTTTCCCTGGTAGAGGTTCCCCATCGGCTCTCGGGGATCTAAGTACGAGGAAGTTGTAGATGATGGGACATACTGGCAATCCGGTTTTGCGGTCGTAACTGGAAACCATACGTACCTCGACGACTCGGAGACTCGTGCGAACTACAAGAGTCGCCCATGATCATGCAAGAACTTGCAATCACTTGGGGGGAATCGCATCGCGACTACAAGATAGTCATTCTTTAGAGGAACAACGAGGCGGTCGCCCGTCTTGATGTTCCAGACACACCTTTTGGTGTGACGAGCCTCTTGCTACTCTGTTCGAGTTCGGGGATATATCGGCCCAGTAGACTTCGTTTCCGTGTCCCTCAGACCGTCTTTAATTCGTCGACCAGCTTTGCATGGGTCTTTACATCCCCCACCGTCGCTGCCCCATCGTGTCCGTTGACGATTCACTTGTAGCCAGGCGATACGATGGTCGCCCTATTGTCACTAGACGCCCATCTTCAGTACCCCATTGCCGACCGCCTACTAGGTGTCTTCCGAGTCTGAGAAAAAGCAAAGGGTAAGAATCGCACGACGACCATCAATTTCCACCGTTGGTGGAGCATGTTGTTTATCATTGTCAACAATGCCAAAATGTTTGTCCAATTTGGAGGGCCAAGTACGTACCCATCGTTTGCATCCTGATATACGAGGATCACGAGGGGTGTCGGTGATTCACGTGCGGCACGCTGTGCCAGATGGACATCCCAGATGAAATGATACTTTCCGGATTAGTCCATGATACGAAGACGAGGATGTTCCGGTTTGACAGGATTCCCCTTTCAAGAGGCATGATATGTAAGTACATGCAAACTTGGCTGCAATATCTCCTTCAAGTTGGGTCGCATGTTGATCTCAATGATACTGTTAGATATCACGAGGGTTAGACAATCACGGATCAAAAAGAGCCTATAGGGTCTTCCACCGGTGGCAGTTACACTGGCAGGTGACTAACTGTGTGCTATAGCCAGTCCTTATCCTACCTACACCCTGCCTGTTACAGCGGGCATTGTCGTCTGGTTTTCGTCCAATCTGTTTCTATCCATTGCTCGTCGCTCTCGATATAAATAATTGGTCCCACGTTTCGGAGTACCTACGGAACGCTGCGCTATTACTCTAAGCGAGCCGATTTGCCAAGACTCATTCGCGGTTGTCAACCACTGGCATGCGAGTGAAACGCCAACACGCATGTAAAACACCGAGCACCCTATGAACCGGTGCCAACGAGTGAGTGATATCATACTAAAGTCTCTCGGACAGAAATGCTAGTAACTAACGCGCCAGCAGACAGCGGTAAATTTGGCCAACTATGTCAAGGTAGAGAAAAGCCTATGACTCGGGCGAAATATAACCCGTAAATACTGAAGATCAAACCAGATTTGCAGGCCCCGGTGAAAAACAGGGTCAAGTGACTTCGAGCAGCCGTTCCGACTCAATTCACGCCACACCATGTGGACGACATTTCGTTTGTTTGAAAGTGGGTTTCATGATCAGTGCCGATGATCGCAATTTGACAGTGGCTTGTAACAGTCTGCCTGCTATGATGGCCGAGAATCCGGGATATAGTACATGAAACGATTTCCAAAACGCAGTTGTTGGACCCACTCCATTTCGCCTCCTCCCCTCTCGCGCATTTCATTTCTTTCTCCTGCCCATCTCGTCTTGGCGAGCGCGCTCCGTCTGTGTGGTTTCGCTAGTGCACATCACGAGAGATGCTTGGCCCGGACAAGTCTGAACTCTTCTCAGTGTTGCTGGAAGCGATATTTTATGGTAAATGCCGTCATCAGGGGATTCGCAGGGAGACTTGCTGAATGTCCGTCATGCATGGGTGCACAGGCTTCTCGTTGTTGATGTTCTGTGGGACGGTCTGGGTTCTGGTTTCCCAACGATCGATTTTGAACGTGAACCGTAGGATATTTACGGTCGCGTGGTTGTTGTTGCTGATCAGCACGGTGGTGCGTGTTTCTTACTTTGATATGGAAAGCATTGACCGATTTCTTCGCGGGGGTATACAGCACATTGTGATCAATTTCATTAGACTTATGAGTGGTTTTATATTATACAAGGATACCTTCCCAGGAGGAACCATCGGGTATCTTGTGAACCTGTCTGAATGGACATACGTGTACAGGCACTATGCCTTTACTGTGCAGACGCTGCTGGGGGACAGTGTCGCTGTAAGTTTTAAAACGGTATGTCCGAATAAACATTATCCACTAACGTGATGGTAGCTCTACCGCTGTTATGTGGTATGGCAATCCAAACTGGTCATGATTTTGCCTGCGCTGCTTTGGTGTGGAACTGGTGGTGAGGGTGTCGTTCATACTCTGAATAAATCGAGATTGTTGACAAGCACTTGTGAAGTATCTGGAATTGGAGGGGCGTATATAGCATCGCGAGAGGGGCAAGATGATGTCATGAGTGTCGTTGTGCGCATCACGCGATGGACCTCGTGGTTTTGGGCATCAGCATTCGCGACCAACTTGTTGGTGACCCGTACGTCCACATTTTTATGTTGTTGAAGAGTACTTCTGACCTCCTTCCTTGTACTAGTTTTGTTGGCTGGCCGTATCTGGTATGTTGACCGGAAGGCAACTAAACTCTATGGCCCTGGAAAATCTCAGCTGCGGCCCCTATTATCGATCATCGTCGATGCAGGCATGATCTACTCTCTCTCCCTTTTTGCAGCGTTCGTGTCTTTTATATGTGGGGTCGGCTTTGAGTATGGGGTGGTAAGTCGTTCTGCCGCGCTTGGTGATGAAGAAGCCCCCTACTGAGGTCACTCTCGTTGACTTCCAGATCACGCCTATTATCTCCATCACGTTTTACATGGTCATCATCCGCGTCGGTCTCGCACACCGGATTAGACAGCAGACAGATACGCTCGATTACACGACCACGGAGAGCACTAACGCAGTGCGAATGCACATCATGGCGTTGACCGAGAGAAGATTCGACAAGGATAATCACTCGCTGTCGATGCCAGTGGAGCCCATCGATTGCACAAAGCGAAGCCCAACGATCCTTTAAGAGAGGTAGTCTGACCCGTGACCGTGCAAGAGGTTGAATGTCTCGCTGTCGCGACTCCGAGCTCGCGAGACGCAGATGGGTCAACCGACCGACATGCCCGCTACTCGTTTAAATCGGCAATTTATTGCTTTTGAACCGTCACATAGATCGATGAACGTACGTTCCTTGCTCTAGTTACGTGCACGATTGCTTTCCAAGGGTTGATCCCCTAAGCAGTTTTATTTTGTTCATATATTTTTGTCAGCGTAGATGGACTTGTCTTGCTATCAGAGATCATTCCTCTCGTAGATGCAGGTATCCATCAATACAAAATGTATCATAATTTTGCTTGACCGAGTCCGTCCCAAGTATATTACGTAACCTCATGTACCCCTACCCTACTAAGCGACTAGACAGGTTCATCATCGACACGCATGTCGACTCATGACCGTCCTTTGGTAGGCTCCGTATTTGAGCGTACGACACACCCGCCGTCTGCGCTGTCGCCCCGATTTAATGGGACGCCCGGGGCTGGTTTTCCGACTGCACAACATCGATTCAAGAGCGCCTTTGCGCGCGCACGGGAGGGGGCGAACGCGGGACTGGGAGGCAGTGGGAGTACGAAGCGGGAGGTGCCACCCTCTATCGTGTCTGCGCCATCGCTGTCATCATCGTCATCGCACCCACCCGCACCCGCACTCACACCCGTGGCACCGATGGTCGACTCCAAGCCCATCCCGACGGATACGGATGCGCTTCGTCGTCAGATCCACGAAGAGAATGCACGCAAGATTGCGCGTATGAGTGAGGAAGAGATTGAGGCGGAAAAGCGCGCGATTTTGGAGCATCTCGGGGAGGGGACGGGGGAGCTGGTGAGGCGGGTTCAGGAGGCGAGACGTCGGAAGGAGGCCAAGGCGCAGACGGTGGTGCAACTTGGAGAAGGACAGCAGACGACAAACGGCGTCGATGCTCGTCGGGACGTGGCTTCTATTGTTTCCCCTACCCCGCATCGCGTGCCACACGGGTTGGCCGCCAAACCAGGCGTGCTGCGAGTCAAGAGCCTTGAGAATATAGGACAGTCGGGTAAGTTTTGTTCTCACTTTGACTATCGCTCGCCACTTAAACGTGTAGTGCCGTCGCCCTTGCCTGCAACGAGCAGCACGCGTCCCTCAAGCCGGACGGGTCGCAAGTTGCGCTTTGCAGAGGTCACGCCAGATGATGTGCACGTGTACGAATCAGCGCCTCGATCGCCTGATCGACCCGTGCTAGCACTCCCACCCCCACCAGATACGAAAGACGACTCGATCGTGTCTCTGGGTACGTTTAACAAGAATGCTGTTCCATTCAAACGATCCTACCGCACCGACGGGCTAACCAATGATCAACCTATACACACCACACAAGACGACGAGCCAGAGGAGGGTACCCCCGAGTACATACGTCGTCGATACTTTCCAAGCATGCCTGCCAACGATCCAAGTCTTGCGTGGATGAAGACATCCTCCCAAGAGGCGACAGATTCATCTGCCCCTCGATTCGATCTTCATGGTGCCCCGATATCAGCATCTCTCTCTACCTCGTTACCGTCCCATTTGGGGCTGCATCATCACGCTCAAGGGAGTCATGCTGGGTACACTCTCGATGACATTTTACTCCTGACCCGATCGACAGTCCCTGCACAACGGGCTTCCATGCTTGGCATCTTGGCCAAGATCGCTCGTCGTCTGAGTCGGCAAGTGCGAGATCCTGATAGCTCAGAAAAAATGGATGCATTCGCTGGTCAAGAGGGCGAACTTCGAAAACGTATCCTCGCCGCTGGCATGGCCGCCATTGACCAGATCGGCAGCCTCGGTGCACAGGCAGTACAAGTTGTCTGGGAATGCCTTGTGGAGTGGGACAGCATGACGAACGAGCTAGAGGGCGTAGAACTGGCCCTCGCTCCAGATATTATTTCCTCCCTACAGCTCGACTATTTCTTACCCCAGATCACAGACGTGTTTCTGCACGGTGCCCTTCCCCCCGAATCACTCGCACAACTACTGGCCGTTGTCCACTGGCTCGCTCAGCAATCCAACAAGGTGGCAGATGCGATCACCCACACACCTCGTCTCATTCCGACGCTCCTCGACACATTCCTCCTGACACCGATGCCACCCAGGGAAGGATCTCTACCCCCCAACTCGCTCGCGCTTCGGCTGCTCGTCACGCTCGCTTCTGCATCGCGTGCAAACGCATCAGCACTCGTCGATCCCGCGGACGCCCTTCTTCGCTTCGTTACTCTTCTCCCCTCATCATCGCCTTATCCGCTCGCTCTCGCGTCCACGCTGCTGACGTATACTCTCCAATTCTATAGTACGCTCGCTTCGTACGGTCTTTATGCGCACATCGCCAGTACTGCATCCCAAGTGTTTTCCACGCTCACTGCATACACCATCGACATCACCAACGTATCCACCAAGGAGTCGATAGAGGTTCGTACTGCATGGGCGTCTCTCGTGGAAGCATGGACGGTCTGCACGACGGACCCGCATGCGACGAGTCCACCGCACGATATCCTCTGGAGCCAGATATGTGCCTGGGGATGGCCCATGGACGTACGCAGGCTCAGAGAAGGACTGGGGAATGAGACATCAAACTGGGCAGTCTACGCCGCGATATGGAACGCAGAAGCGGCGTGGCTCGAGGGCGCACGAATCAATGGCATCAAGGGTGGCGAGGCAGAGCGCCAGGAAGCGCTCCAGACTCTCAAGCGTACCTTTTCCCTCGACGAGGAGGGGACCGAGTTTGGGATCGTAAAGCGGGCGGTGGAGGTGGTGCAGCGTGATCTCGCACATGCACAAGGGCCGACGATGATTGAAGACGGGCAACACATTCTACAATCTCTTGCGCGTGCGGGGACTGTCCTCGCCTCGTCACTCCGTCTCTTCCTGGCCTGTCTCCCGCCTCTCACCGATGACGGTAGCGCACCGTACCCTGCACCCCCGTTTGCGCTGCCGCTGAGCGCACTCTCGGCGCTCACAGCAGCGCTGGTCAAGCACCCAATTTGGTCCCTCCCCTACACGCTCGGCGCACCGTATCTACAAGTGTACTTCCGCCCGCTGACGCACCTCCTGGCACATTTTCATCGCGTGTCGCGCTATATCCCCGGGACGACTCCACAGCTATGGTTCGCCCAGGCGCTCGTGTTCCTGGCACGTCTTCTCCCGGGGGACGAGTCCCTCGCGCTGGGCATGCTCGATGCGTTTGCACTCGTCACGCCAGCATTTGCAGGGATCGAATCTGCAGGAGTGCTGTGTGGCGTGAACGTGAACATGGCTGTGTTGCGGCCATTTTTCGAGTATACGGTGAGGCCCGAGGAACAGACGTACGTGTACGTTGCGCCGATAAGACCGAGCACAGAGAGCATTTCAAGGGCGAATACACTGCGTCTTTTCGGGCCACACGTGGAAGAGAACGACCAATATGCGACAAGAACGACACTTGGAGCTGGTTTGCCGCTCAATGTGGATGCGCTGTTTGCGCCGCTGACACACCTCTTGCGATCGGGGACGTCGCCCGTGTTTCGTAGGCGTGCAGGGAAAGAAGATTGGTCGGCGAGCGAGGTGGAGGTGGTGCGTGCAACGCTGATTATGGTAGGTGGGGCGCGACGAGTGCTGGACATGTTTGGGCTGGAGGCGTTTGGGTTTGGGGGTGGAGGTGGAGCGGCAGAAGTGGTGTTTGGGTGCATGCGGGTGTGCATGCTCGAGCATGGGGTTGGTGGAGCAGGAGAAGGAGAGGGAGAGGTGTT
>JBBPLC010000224.1:0-40616 GCA_038089535.1 Hemileccinum rubropunctum | reverse complement strand
TATTTTGATCCCCCAGGAGTTTGATTCGAGGGAAATACCAAAAATTGTTACTGGACCAGCAAAATGTTGAATGTGTTGGCGAGTTGCCTTTCCCGAGCGTTCTTCTCTACAGGGAGATCATGGAACGGGGTTGTTCACCGACATGAGCGGCCGAGGCAATGATCAACGTGAGTGAATATATCAACTTGCGGCGAGGCACCTCCGAGATTACTTCAATCTGAGTCTGGCCAGTCTCCGACTCGTCAGCAAGATGACAATGGGTAATCCAGCCTGCGCAGCTCTCGGAATGCAGCATGGATATAAAATATCGACGTATTAATTAATCGATGCTAGAGCGGGCATCAATTTCATGAACTGGAGGGAAAATGATTGCTCCGACTTTGATCGCCTAGACTTTCGGAGCATTAGTGTATTAGTAAAGACTAGGCTAGATGAAAGGGCCGCACTCTTCGTCCGAACCTTGTTCAAGTACCCAGTAGCATGTAGTTCCCCGGGCCAGCAGAATAGTCACGGTTGCAGTTTTCGATGCTAGCAGTCCACAATTCCCGTAATCCTTTTTTGAAAGTGCGCGGGCGCCAACGTGCCGGAAGGGAGGTGCAAATTGCGAAGCTACGAATCCCGGTTCGGGAGGCCATTGCGCGGCCAGTGGCAACAACACTTCTGAAAGGTACAATATTACGTACCGTTCCCGAAGGCAAGTTATGTTGTCAGTACACCCGTATGTATGTGAGGTCCAAGATGTTAACCCGGGGCACGCGACCTTCCAAGTTTTCCGAGTCAACACGAAAAGAGGTTTTTGGAGAGAGAGCCTTCTGTTGCATTAGTGTGATATTCTATCGTTCCCACAGGAAAAGCTAGGGCCACCCAATTAATATTTGATCGGTAACTAGTATGACCATGTGGGGACAAGCTGAAAGCACCGAGTGAAAGAGATTCGGAAGGTGCTGTCAGAGGTGGGACCGGGGCGGCTTGGTTGGAGCTTCCATTCCATCAGTATGCAGCCAACATGAACTAATGTCACATGTAACGAATCCATGAGACGAACTGATAATATTAGACGGTCGCTGGATAACGAAACGGCCGTTAGCAAGGAACTACTTCTCTGGGCCTCCGCCGTGCCCCGAGGAGACAAGGGAAATTTATGCTGTAAAACAGCATTTGTGCGATATTGGATTAGTCTTCTAGCGTTGTTTGTTGTTGACTCAGAGCTGGCACGAGCATCAAGTTCAGAGCAGAATGTGAGGTATCCCAATTTGGCCCAACGGAATGTGTATACCACCCTAAGATAACCTAATGAATGTGAAATATTTACTAGTCCGTAATACTACTAGCACGAGGCCCCATTCATGAAAGTAAGTGCCCGTAACGACTTGACGAAATTATTCGTCGCAATGCTAAGCTGTTCATAGGTCGATGGTGATAGGAGAACAACCGATGCTGATCAATCCCAACTGTGTTCAGAGAGCGATTAGCATCGTCCGTTTCGAACAGAAAGGGAAACAGAGGTCGACTAACAAAGGTATTTCCGTTGCAACAAACAGGCTCCTGGGTGCAGTCAGCGCCGCCACCCACGGTGATTCCACTCGGGGAGCATCCGTATCCGACCGAGCCCGGGGTTTCTTCAGCGTTGACTCCGAGTAGCTTCAGTAGAACGGAGGTAGTTGAGTCAGTTGTCTGGTATGCGAGTCATCGTGAGCGAAAAGCACGAGAGCGTGTGGAACAGGGAAATCTTACGGGCGCAGTACTAGTACAGCATTGGATCGAACCAGTACTGCACTCGGAGGAGTCCTGACGGATCGCGAGTGCGTTGGGCGCAGCGGCGACGGACGCAACGAGGGCAGCAACCGGAAGAATGGCAGAGATGCGGAAGTACATTTTAGAGAGAAGAGTGAGACAAGTTCGTCGGGGGTGATGGGATACTGTTTTGCTGATCACGGTGAGCTCGCCTTTTTATTCAGCGAAGAGGTGTCTTCCCCCTCTCCTGCTAGATCCCATTACACACAGCCGGCTCGGGAAGTACGTATGTTAATGGGAAGAAATCAAACGTACCTATCATTCCGCTATAGCAATAAATGGAAAAGAAGTTCAAGTGTGTCATGACTTACGAGTGTCGTTGCCTCGATACCACCGGCCGCATCACTATTTAGATCAACCGAAATGCTGTCGAACACAGAAAGTGAGACTTAATCTTCGCAAGGGTTCCATTCAAGCGAGATACCAAAAATTGTATGGATCAACGAACTGTTGAATGTATTGCTGAGTATGACGGGGAGGCCAGTATGACTTTCCCGCATTAGTTCGAAGGGAACACGCTGTTGTTGTCCGATATCAGCGGCTGAGTGAAACGATGCCCAGAATGGAACGTAAGCCAATGGTACGACAACTTGCGGCGAGGCACCTCCGAGATTGGCCGGATCCGACCACCTGACTCATCGGCAAGATGACAATGGATGCTAGTATGTACTCTAACTCCGCAACACAACGCAGCGCGGACGTAAATCATCCAGGCGCTGATTGATCGATCCTAGTGGAGCGGCCAACAAAGAATTACATGAACCGAGAGGAAAATGATGGCTCCAACCTTGATCAGTCACAATGACAATGATGGCCCAGACCATTCCAGAGTATGGCTATATGAGGACTAGATGAAACGGTCAAACTCTTGCTGGCGAGAACTCTGTTTACACGCGCTCCAGGAGCGCGTCGTACCATATGGTTTGGTTTGTCACTGCCACAATAACCATAAGTTCCCCCGGCCATGCCGTAATTTTTTTTTTTTTGCAAGTCCGCCAACGCGCCAGGCTGAGGTAGTTGGTCAAGATCGTTACTATAAGGTGGGTTATGTGCCAATAACGTCGCATGTGTGGGCCAGTGAGTACATTGTTGGCCTGGGCCAGCCGCCTCAACGAGACACGACGGTTTTGGAGAGCCCGAGACAGTGGCATTCCATCGAAGTTGCCAAGGAAGAGAAGCAAGGCAGCTTGAGAGCTGGGCCGCCGAATTTCAAAACTGTACAAACGGAGATGAAACCAATGATGATGGTTTCTCCGGGAAATGATGACTGGTGGGTACTTACATATGGCTATGATAATGGGACAAGTTGAAAATGCCAAGAGAACTTGAAGATAGGCTGTCGGAGATGGGCGGGGAACTTTCCTTTTCGAGTCGTCACTATTCAGCTACTACTATAGTAGACTTGAACGTTACTCGTTGAAAGGCGTCTTTAAGGGATGAATCGATAAGTTTGCTGCCATTAGTCTGTGGTTATTTCTCTCCGCTTCTGCAGTGACCCGAGCGGAGGACGAGGAGAAAAAAAGACAAAAGATTCGAAATATGTCTCACGAAGGATATTTGTGCGTTACTACATACGCTTTCCGAGTCCTTCCCTGTTGTTCGTTGTCGACTCAGCCCTGGCACGAGCAATGGTGTCACTGATCAGAACCACGTGTAGACAGAGGTATACAAATTTGGCCCAATGGAACGAACTTGAATATGAAATCAACCGGGACAGACACCAGAAATATTGTACGAGACCACCTAAAGATAACTTAAAGGTAACGAACGTAGAAAATTTACTAGTCCGTGATACTATGAGGCACCATTCTCGAACACGAAATAGCAAGAACTTGCATCCCCCGACTGTTCATAGGATAATGGAAATAGGAGAGCAACCAATACTAATCAGCCCCTTTGTACAGAAAATAATTAGCGCTATCCACCTACACTCAAGGGAGAAGAGACGTTGACTTACATCGAAAGTATTGTTATTGCAGCACACAGGCTCCTGGGTGCACGTAGCACCGCCACCCACTGTGATTCCACTCGGAGAGCATCCGTATCCGACCATACCCGGGGTATCTTCAGCGTTGACCCCGAGTAACTTGAGCAGAACGGAAGTGGTTGCATCGTCCGTCTGGTGTGCGGGCCGGCGTTAGCGAAAAGCATGAGAGCGTATGGAGCGGGAAAATCTCACAGTCGTGGTACTGGTACAGCACTGGACCGAACCAGTGTCGCACTCTTCCGTATCTTGACGGACTACGAGGGCGCTGGGTGCAGCAGCGACAGACGCAACGAGAGCAACGACTGGGAGAAGGGCAGAGAAACGGATTTGCATTTTTGTTTCGGAGGTGGGTGACCGAGTCCGAGTGGCAAACGAGATGGTGTTTTGCTAATGCGTGAGCTATTCTGCAACCAACATTTTATACAGCGAGGAGAGCTTCTCGCACCCCCCCTTCCATCGCACCCCTCTTTGCACAGTCTACTCATCCAGTATCCATGTAGATGGACCAAAAAAAACTCATGCTTACTTATCATCTCGTCATATCGAGGCAGTTAAAGGGGGCAAGAAGTTAGAATGTGACATAACTTACAAGTGTCGTTGCCTCGATAAACCGCCTACCACGATTTATATGCGGATCAACAGATATGTAGTTGAACACGGAAGGCAGGATTTAATCTTGTCGGTCAACTTGAAGGGGATAATACCAAAGAAATTGTCAATGAATCAAACGGGGAGCCCCATTTAGCTGATGGCGTTCTTCCTATATGGGTTTAGAGGGACTAACCGACATAGTCAGCCGCCGATCTGACTCAACACAAGAACACAATATGATATTATCGGCTGAATGGGATAAATGAAGTTTCAAACAAGCCACAGTCAGCTTTCCCCTCGGTGCCTTATTTTAAAGTGCGCCACCGCGCAGAGAGGGAGTTGCTAATTGCAGAAGAGTCAGAAATTCGAGGCCATGGTGCGGCCGACAAGAACATTACTTACGGGAGGTATGTGTCTGAAAGTGGCTTATTACCGAGGGTAAGTTATATGCCAGTAACGGGTCCCAGATTGGATGGCATCGTTAGTCCGGGCGAGCCGTCAAAATGACACAGCGGTTTTGGAGACGTTGTTGAAAGTGGCGTTCTATGCTTGCACACGAAGAGAAGCTTAATAGGGCCACCTAATTCAAAAACTGTACGGATAGAGATGAAGTCAATCGTTTTGAATTTCCTATTCCGTGATCCAAACAACATATGAGGAGCTGCTGTCAATGGAGCTTTGAGTCTGACGCTATTCGGATCTGGTAGCTTCGAGTTGCGGCAAAAACTTTGCTTGACGTTTGTTTGTGTTTGTTCTTAAAAGGAAGGAGTTTCCCGGGCGAGTTGTTCCCAGATTATGAAATCTAACCTTGTAAGGTAATATCAAGCGAGCGTCATTGGGCCACTCTGGCCCCCACCTCGTCGCTGGCGTCTGTCGTCAGCGCAAAGCACGAGAGTGTTGGGAGCGAAGAAATCTTCTGTGGTCTGGAAGCATACAAGCAAACCGATGTTGCACTTAAAACTTCCCCCCAAACTATGTTAGGTGCAGCGACTCGAGCGGCGACAAGTTGCTCGCTAGGATGACAGAAGTACCTTTGCTATACCCAGAATGCGCTGGAGAGAAGCCGAGTTGTTGTCCATCACATCTGGGTACGATATTTAGGACGTGCACACCTGCATGAGATAATTTCCTTGCGGGTATCATGATGGCGTTGGTTCAACAGCTGAAAACGTTGTGGGTAAACAAGTTCCCTGTTCGTCGTGGACTCAAACTGTGACCTAGCACGAGGATAATTGACGTTTATCAGAACCACTTGTAGAAATAGAGATATCCGAGTGTGGCTTCGGTGACAATATGAGAATGGAGTCTACTGGAATAGACAACAATGGTATAAGATCTTCAGTCAAGTGAACAAGAAGACAGAAAGTTAAAAGTGGCGAGTTGCGGCGTGGTTAAATGTCTGCACCACCAACAAAAGGTAAGCTAATGAAAATGTAAATTTTACTACTGCTAGTCCGTGATACTGCGCAGACTGTTCTCCAAAACGAATTAAAAAGGAAGAAAGCATCTTCAGAGCTACCCGTTCCAACGTGGTGAAACTACCGCAACCCTAGACTTTTCAGAGACCAACGCCGATAGGGGAGCAACCGACACTGATCAGCCCCTGCGCAGAGAACGATTAGCGCTTCGAACAGAAGGGAAAGAGAGATCGACTAACAAAGGTGTTTTCGTTGCAACAAACAGGTTGCTGAGTGCACGTAGTGCTGCCACCCACAGTGGTTCCGTTCGGGGAGCATCCGTATCCGACTAAACCTGGGGTATCTTCAGCGTTGACTCCGTATAGTTTGAGTATAAGAGCGGTGGTTGAGTCGGCCGTCTGGAACACGGGCCGTCATTAGCGAAATGCATGTCTCAGAGCGTGCGGAGGGAGAATCTCACTGTCGTGGTATTGGTGCAGCACAGGATTGTACCAGTGCCGCATTCGGATTGACGGACTGCGAGCTCGGTGGGTGCAGCGGCGACGGATGCGACGAAGGCAATGACGGAGAGAAGGGAGTAGAAAAGAATGTACATTTTTTGTTTCAGAGATGAGTTAGGTGACTGACTGACTGAGTCCGGGTGACAATGGGACGTTGATGGTGAGCCATTCTACGACTGACCTTTTATACAGCGAAGGGCTTCTCTCACCCCCCACCTTCCACTGCACCCCTCTACATACTCCACTCTGCAAGCAAACGCAATGAAGTTGTGCTTACCTATCATTCCGTCAAAGCAGGCAATAAAAGAGAAAAAAAAGAAGTTGGTGTGTGGCATGACTTACGAGTGTCGTTGCTTCGATAGCAGCGCTCGTTCATACCTATTCGGATCAATAGAATCGTAGCATAGCAGGGGAGATTACTGATTCTCGTTTATCCATGAGCTCAGGGAGAGTACAAAAGAACCATCGACTGTCCAAAAAATGCATTGCTGAGCACGACGAGGAGCCCTATTGACCTGAGGACTCTTCCCGCATGGTTCAAGTTTAGATAAACACGAACCGAAATGGCCGTCCAACTTATCACGAGAACCTACTAATGAAACATCAGCAGTTAGGTGAGACAATTACGAGAATGGAATATGAAAGGATATGTTGAGATGAAGCAACCCCAAAGCAAGATGCAGCAATGGTCTAGAGCCTGAATGCAGTACAGAGTAGACGTAAATCACGACCATGGATGGGTGCGTACTAGTAGACTTTTGAAGTATGGTTATATAAATGCTAGATGAGTCGGCGGGAACCTTGTTTACAAATGTGTACTAGAACCTAGTGAGACAATGACGAGAGTGGAGCGTGAAAGATACAAGAACTTGCGGCGAGGCAACTTACTCTCATCAACAAGATAACAATGGTGTAGCCTCGCAGGTCACTGAAAGCCAGTGCAGTATAGAGTAACCATGTGGGGCGGTCGTCGGCTATCACGGTACGTGACTTCTGAGAGGTTAGTCCGTGCAGGAATGAGTCAGGTGGAGTTCACTTGCCAGCGAGCGCCCCGCCGCTCCTCGTTTTCGTACCCACCCACCACACCCTCTCGCAGGTCCGGCGTCCAACCACGATTGTCCGCCGCACTTCACCCTCGAGCTCGCTCAGCGACCTGCTTGGTGCCCAAAATGCAGCTCGCTCGCCCTCACAGTGCGTCGGGCCAGAAAGCCCCCGGGCTTTCACGCACATCCTCACTCCTGTCGAGTACATACCTACCATATAGTATGTACATTGCCCGCTCCGCCATACAGGCCGCCGTCACGATTGAACTTCACGGAACAACCGTCCGGGACAAGTTGAATATACCAGGGGAAAAGAGAAGGCGTCGGAGGTGAGGGGATAAGAGGGATGGTTGAATGTTGAATGTTGAATGTTGAATGTTGAATGTTGAATGTTGATCACAGTCTAGGCCGTCTATGGTGTCTTGAGGCGCTTTTGAATGGATTGGCCCGGCGGTTTTGTTCATTCTCGAACGCTCTGCAGAGTTAGATATACCTCCTTGTCGGACTCTGAATCTTGCGACGACGACGACACCACCAGCGCTTACTGTCAAAAAGTTCTTAATTATTTAAATGACACCCTTCCTGTCACCGTCAACTCGGATATTACCATATGTGCAGAGAAGCTGTTATCGGCCGCATGCATAATGTGGCCGAAGTGTGCACTGTCGTGAGTGTGAGTGCGTTTCGTCATTGTTTTTGTTCTTTGTGCAACCCGAGGCGAAGTTGTGAGCGCGGACAGATCGGCGAGTCCTCACATATCTGCGCATTATCCAAGTAGGTATATAAGCTAGCTCCAGCCCGACTGGATGGAAAATCTTGACGGAACTCGCCTTCTTCTCTTCTTGTGCATGTCTCCCCTGACCTACGTTCACCTATACCTACCCGTCTCACCTCTTTCTTCTACCCTCCCCCATTGACTATGCTTCTGCCATCCATGACACCCTTCAGGCCGGCGCCGATATCAACGCCACAGACACGTCAGGTCGCACTGTCCTCACCTGTGCTCTGCCATCGGCCGGTATGTCTTCGCTACTCTTACTACTCACCGCTTCGATCCCTCTGGAAAGATGGGAAACCGTCGATGCGTCTGATACACCGTTCATGTCTCAAGACCACCTCGACGTCATCCACATTGATGCCTCTCACCCCGACATCTCCATCTGTGCGCTCAACGAGTCCCAGGACTTGATCAATGATATAGTCCCGCTTGGCTGCCTAGCTCGACTGCCTGAGGTTCGAGTCGTCGAGATTGCATGATAATGAGCAGAAATAATTGAACAAAGACAAGGACAGCTCCAGGAAAACAAGTTGTCCCATAAATGGAGCTTTTAAATTGACTGTTTTGGAATCGCAGAGGACCAGGTCCGTCGCAAGACTGGTTCTCTTCATTCGATGTAAGAACTCGATCTAAATTTAAAATATCTTTCAAGCTGAATGGCCTATACAACTAGCATCTTGACGACTGCTTGGCCTGGTTGTGCCAATTCGGCAGAATGCCCCGCCAAGTGGATGGCGCGAAGATCGCGACGTTAGATTGCACCTGCGAAAACGTCGTTATAATGAAAATTCGTTTTGTAGGAATCGGCTTTGGTTACATTGTTTCCCGCCTCACTAGGTAGGGGTCGCGAGGCACCACGATGCTCACATATAGTGCCGAGACTGCAGTTGTGTTATTGCATGACACAATCTGACAATGTTCGTCTACGCGTTGACGCCCACAGGCGTATGGCATTAGTTCAAAAGCCGAATATGCCGTGGGTAAACAAGTAAGGTCAACGATGTCTTCCCTCAGTCCTCCCTGTTCGTTGTGTGCTCAGACCTGACATAATTCAGAGAATTGACGTTTATCAGAATCGCTGTAGAGAGAGATCCGACTGCGGACTGGGCAACAATATAAGAATGGGGTCTACCGGAATAGACATGGTATAAGATCTGCATTGAAGTGTACGAAACATTTTGCTAGTCCGTGATACTGTGACAGACTGCTAAGTGTTCTGTAGTGGGTATTTACGGTGGGCGTGTTCTCCAAAACGAATTAAAAGGAAATAAAGCAACTTCAGAACCACCCATTCCGACGTAGCGAAACTACCGCAACCCTAGACTTTTCAGAGGCCAACGCCGATAGGAGAGCAACCGACAGAGATCAGCCCCTGCGTAGAGGACGATTAGCACCACCCACTTTCACTCATCTAACATAGGCGGAAAAAGGTCGACTTACAAAGGTATTGCCATTGCAGCACATGGGCTCCTGGCTGCACGAAGCGCCGCCACCCACAGTGATACCGCTCGGGGAGCATCCGTATCCGACCAAACCCGGGGTGTCTTCAGCGTTGACTCCGTATAGTTTGAGCACCATAGCGGTGGTTGAGTCATCCGTCTGGGGTGAAGATCGTCGTTAGAGACAAGCACAAGAGCGTGCGGAACGGGAAGATCTCACAGGCGTGGAACCGGTGCAGCACTGAATGGTGCCGGTGTTGCACTCGGAGGTGTCTTGACGAGCTGCGAGCTCGCTGGGTGCAGCGGCGACGGACGCAACGAACACAATGACGGAGAGAAGGGCGGAGAAACGCGTGTACATTTTTATTTCAGAGATGGGAAGGGTGAACTAAGTCCAGGTGGAAATGGGATGGTGCTTTGCTGATGATGAACTATACTGCGACTGACCTTTTATACAGCGAGCAGGGCTTCTCTCACCCCCCTTCCACCGCACCGTCTCTACATGCAGTCCACTCGCCCGGCAAACATGCAAATCTATCATTCTGTCATACTAGTAGCCGTGCGATCAGAGGGAAAAAGAAGTTCGAGTGTGTCATGACTTACGAGTGTCGTTACTTCCATAACAGCGCCCATCTATATTCGGATCATAACAGAAACGTAGTTGAACACGACAGGCGAGACTTGGTCTCCAATTCGTTCGTCCATGCCAAGGGAGATTACGAAAAAAATTGTCAAGGGGACCAGTAAAACGTAATGCTGAGCACGACCTGGGACCCTTCCCGCATGGGTCTAGAGGAAGTACAAAACGAAATGGTTATCCGAAGCCCATCACGAGAACCTAGTAAGATATCAGTGGCTGAGTGAGACAATGACGAGAATGCAACATAAGAACTTGTAGCGAGCCACTGGCGCAACTCCGAGATTACTTGCTCTCAGATCAGCACGATGCCAGGAACAGTAGTCTAGCCTCGCACCTCACTGAAAGCAGCATAGAATAGACGTAAATCATCGACGTGCGTGTAGACTTCGGAAGTATGGCTATACAAAGACGGGTTGAAGGGTCCGGACTGTTCGTCGACGAGACCTTCAAGTTGTTTACAAGTCGTAGTCAAGTCGAACTAGCATATATATGCCAGTGGGAACAAAATAACCACGGTTGCAGCTTTTGATGGGCCATCCGCGGAGTTTCCCCCTGGTACTTTTTTTTTTGGGAAAGTGCTCCAATGCGCTGGAAGAGAGGTAACTGTGGAGCTAATCATCGAGGCCATTGTGCGGCCGACAAGAACGTTGTTATGGAAGGTATGCGCCTTCAAATAACTTCCATAACTGGTCGAGGCAAATTATGTTGCCGCATTACGCCCATACACAGTCAGGCCCGAGATGGCGGCCCGCGGGTGCATTCAAGTTGCTGACCCGGGCTGGCCGCCAAAAAGACACTTTCATTCCAGACAAAAGAGGATTATGGCCCGAGAGCGGGGGGTTTGTACCATCGTGATAAGTACCTGAATGCGATTGATGGTCGCAGAGGGGGGATTAACCTGGATGATTCGATTTACTCGCCACCTCACTGGCACAAGGAGACCAATTTCGTATATGTAGCCATCAAAGATGGCTTTACAAAAATCGGTAAATCATGACAACTACTGTGGGATGCTTCCGAAGAACCGAGACTCGGAGACTCGGCTGTGATTGATTAATGTTAATGAACCGTTATCAGGCCACTTCGGGCGAGACTAGTCTGGCCAGCTGGAGGCCTTACTCATTCTTGGGCGACCTGCAGTCGAACCCTGACCTCAGAGAAACGACATCCCGCGGCCATTACCATTTACCCTTCGTGCAGTATGCCAGTACGTCCTTCGTGGTAGCAGAGCAAGGGTATATCGCAGAGCTTGCCAGTCCTGAACAATTACCACTGTGTCCGAGCAAATGGCCAGTTTAAGTTGGCAATAGTAACACCCTTCCGTCTCCGTCAACTCTGAATGATTTTCCTTTCGCAAATGCCCTGATCTGCGCACCTGATGTTCGATTTCCACACAATGTCATCGGTCTAGATAAGATCCTCTTAGACAGACCATCGTTTAGGTTCTCTTTTCGGTTGACACCAAACGCTGATCTGTTCGTTCAAGCGCATTCCCTGCACATATTAAATACAAATCGAAAAACCCTCAATCGACCAATACAAAAGAAAGCAAGAAAACATTTCAGGTGCCACCGTGACAACTGGGGGAAACCCATTCAGTTGTTCACAAGTTAACGTTGATAGGAGAGCAGCCGATATCGATCAACCCGCCCTATGTGTGCACAGAACCATCAGCGATGTTCGCATTCGTTCATGCGATCAGAGACAAAATTGTCAACTCACAAAGTTGTTGTCATTACAACAGATAGGTTGCTGAGAGCAGGTATTAGAACCCACGACTTCGATTGGGGAGCAGCCGAGTCCAACGAGCTCCGTGAGATCCTGAATGACGATTCCGAGTAGTGCGAGGATACCGGCGGCTGTTGCGCTGCCCGCCTAGAGCATCAACCGTCATTAGCGCAAAGCACAAGTGCGTTAGGAGTGAAGATCTCACGGTGGTGGTGGTCTCGCAGCATACGAGTGAACCGGTGTCGCACTCGGAGCTCCCCCAACGGGCCTCGAGGGCGTTGGGTGCAGCGACGACGACTGCAGCGAGGGCAGCAACAGGGAGAAGGGAAGAGAGGCGGAAGTACATCTTTGCTGAGGTAGAGTAGCTGAGTTGTGTGCGAGAGGAGATTGGATACTGTTTAACTGATGGCGGCGAGCTATTGCACACCTCGCATTTTATACGACGAGGAGGCCTCTTCATTGTACATACTGTACACGGCCGGTGCTCTTGCCATGCATACAAATGCGATCAGGTCCGGCGTACCTACCTGTCATTCCGTCATGGTGGGGTCACAAGAGGGGGGACAGCCATGTAAGGGATGATATATCCGCGAGTTACGAAGGATGGTGCTAGTTACATGTGTCACATGCCACTGCCTCTGGATGCTTGGACATTGGAAAGGCCCGTCGGACACGGCGAGCACGACTTGGGTTCCTCCTGCAGGGGCTCAGGGGCTCAGGGGAACAGGAAACGAGACAGACATCTATCGTAATGTGTCAGTGCCTGGATGAGACAATGGATGGAATACAAGTGAGGTGATTGTTGATTGGATGGAATGGAGACATGGACTGCGAAAACGTCAATTGCTCGATCCTAAGGCGGGCAACGACTACATAATCTGCAAAAAGCGACCGTTTCGAGAACTTCGGTGGTGCTGGGAATGAATAATCATGGCTATGCAGTGGCAATCACTATGCTCATTTCGTGGCATCTCAGCGCGGTAGTTTCGTACTAGGGCGGTATGTCAAGAGGGAATGTGCCTCGACTAAGGCTGTGGTGCAGTCACCACGGATAAGTATCGAAATGAAATACCTACCGGTTGTAGATCATGGACCATGGTAAAGAATCCGTCCGAGTCGCGGTCTACATTTCCTTCCCGAGGATAGCGAATGGCGTCACGGTTATCTGGTGCTGCTGGCAATCAAAGGGACTAGATCGAAGCGATTATCTGAGTCAGTCTGAAGTTATTATCAAATGTAAGTAGTATGTCATGTTAGGACATTAATGTCGCATTGCAGGGGAATGCAGACGTGCGAACATAGTATGTTGTTGTGTACTGTCTGTGCATATTAGGGAAAGACGCCGAGGTCTTCAGGAGGCTGCAGCCTGTCTTGCGCTTGTTCTTTCCGTTGAAGGCAAAGCTCTTCAGATTTTTATATACAACAGACGTTTTGATGACTGCGTGACCTGATTTTACCAAGTTTACTTACTCAATGGAACGGCCCAAACAATGTTGGACGAAAATCGTGTATCGCAAGAAGGTGCGGCTTTGATCCCATTCGTTCTACGCCTAACAGCAGGGTTGCGAGATACCAGATGCTCGTATGTGACACTGAAACTTTGCTTGTGTTATTGCATGATGTGACTCCAGACCGATGGAGTTATGTCTGGATGGTCGGCTACCTCAAGTGATGCAGTCAGAGTTGCCCACATCCATTCTTCTAGTCTACTTGTGACTACCTGATATTGATTCCGTGCGTGCCATAATCATCGCACCAGTCACAAGCCTGAGGAATTTTAGTACTACTACACGAGTACGAGATAGTCGTTGGAGAAGCCGAGTTGTCGCATCATAACGGAGAAGAACATTTTTGGCCGTGTAGTCTTCGCTGGCGTTCTCCGAGTTCTCATTCTCGTCGCATGAAATGACCGTGACCTGCCAGTGCAAGGAATATTTTCCTTGGGGAGTCAGTGACTGACGCTATCGGGCGACTCCATGAGACTAACCGATAAGATTGGTACGAATTCGGCGGCTGGGGGAACGCTTATTAGCCAGCGATTATCTTTGCCTGCCTCCGGAGTGGCCTGAGCGGGCATGGTGAGAGGGAAAGGAAATTTATAGGCCGTAGAGGGTATTCGTACGCGAACGCAGTCAGCTTCTTCTCATGTTATTCGTTGTTGGCTCCCCTCAGGCTGGCACGAGGATGGCTTATTGGGGATCACTTGTAGTCGTGTCCGGCGAATTTGTCAAATGTAATAGACAATGATGGTATAAGATCTGCAGTGAAGTGTACGAGACTGATAAGGCAGAAAATTGCCCTCCGGCCTAACGTTTGCACTATGCAAACTAAACTAATGAAAAATTATAATAGTTCGTGATATTGCGACAGACTATTTTCCAAAATGAATTAGAAAGGAAAAAAGCATCCCGCCATACTTGGCGAAACTGTCGCAACCCTAGGTTGTTCATATGCCAACGGAGATAGGAGAACAACCGATGCTGATCAATCCCAACTGTATTCAGAGAGCGATTAGCACCGTCCGTTTCGAACAGAAAGGGAAAAAGAGGTCGACTAACGAAGGTGTTTCCATTGCAACACATTGGCTCCTGGGTGCACGAAGCGCCGCCACCCACGGTGATTCCGCTCGGGGAGCATCCGTATCCGACCGAGCCCGGGGTCTCTTCAGCGTTGACCCCGAGTAGTTTGAGCAGAACGGAGGTAGTTGAGTCGGACGTCTACCGTGCAGGTTGTCGTCAGCAAAAAGGGCGAAAGCATGCAGAGGGGAGAAACCTCACAGGCATGGAAGTATCGCAACATTGGATAGTACCAGTACCGCACTCGGAGGTGTCTTGACGTACTGCGAGCTCGCTGGGTGCAGCGGCGACAGATGCAATGAGGGCAGCGACGGGGAGAACGGCGGAGAAGCGAATGAACATTTTTATTTCAGAAAGGGAGTGTATGAGTCGAGTCCAGGTGGAAATGGGATGCTGATGGTGAGTCATTCTGCGACTGATCTTTTTATACAGCGAAAAAGGGCTTCTCTCACCCCCCTTTGACCACACCCCTCTCTACCTACAGTCCACCGCGTATACATGCGAACGCAAAAAAGTCGTGCTTACCCACCATTCCGTCATAGTAGTATGTACCAAGGCAATCAAAGAGAAAAAAAAGAAGTTGGTGTGTGGCATGACTTACGAGTGTGTTGCTTCGATATCAGCGCCCATTTAAATTCGGATCAACGGAAGCCTCACGGTAGTTTCGGACACGGCATGCGGGACTTATTCTCATTCGCCCATTGGTTCAGGGAGAATACGAATAAAATTGTTAGTGGGATGTATTAATGAGCACGACGAGGAGCCCTATTGTCTTGGGGGTTCTTCCCGCATGGGTGCAGAGGAAGCACAAAACGAAACGGTTGTCCGACTCGCTACGAGAACCTGTAAGATATCAGCGGCTGAGTGAGACAAGACTCCGAGAATGAAACATGAAAGAATATGAAAATCTGCGGCGAGCCGACTCCGATATTAGCAAGATAGGCCAGGGACAATGGCCTAGCCCTCGCAGCTCACTGAATGCAGTATACAGTAGACGTAAATCGTGTACGTGCCGATTGATCGATCCTAGAGCGGCCAACAATTTGCATGAACCAGTGAGAATGGAAGAATGGCTCCGGCTTTCCTCCGTTACGTTTGTGGAGTACCGATGTGACTTGCTAGAAGTGCCAGTGGGAGTAAAGTGGGAGTGTTAGAGATATATAAAGACTAGCCAGAGTTTGAGAATGCTGCTGAGTCATTGTTCCTGAAGTAATATTCTACCACGGTACATAGTGTTTTTTGTGCACATCTTCCGCCCCGCGGTGTGTCCCGGTGTGCAAAGTAACAAGTACCAAGCTTCTTTATTTTCTGCCAACAGGTTTTGTGAAAGTAAGAACCTCGAATCCACTGACATGAACGTTGTGGGAGGCGTGTGAGTCACCCCGAAAGCAACTTATCACAAAAGGTAATTTACGTGCTAGTAGGACATGGCGCCGCACTTGAGATCGGGGGATATGGACGGGCCAAAAGGCACGACTTTCTCTTCCATCCCTGGAAGTGTTTTACTAAAAAGAGACATAAATTTTGAACTATTGCACCCAGCCTCGGGCCAGAAACATGTGCTAGCCCGGCGCTGGCCCGGTTTTCCTCATTCCTAAACGATCTCCGCAACAACGAACGAACACTAATAAGCTCGGATGTTGGACAATATCACGCAACTATAGCCTCTCGTGTGTACGTCCTCACAATGGACTTCACTACGAACAAATGCTATGCATCCCTTCAACGCAGTGGTTCAACGAGAGTGGTACTAATAGATTAATGATGTCATATATAGGGCGTGCCAGTTCTTGATTATGGACGTGATCTGCTAGCAATGGCAGTATCGTTTCGTCAACCCTAACTAGTAACTAGTGGATCCATCGTTCATTATCGCTCACATGTTGCATTCGGACCTCTGAATTGTTTCTGCATGTCCGTACGTAGAGCTCCTTTTGCGAATGCCCTGATCTACGCACCTGGTGTTCGATTGCTACACAATGTCATCGGTCCAGATAAGATCCTCTCAGGCAGGCGATCGTTCAGGTTCTTATTGCGTTTAACACCAAAGGCTGATCTGCTCATTCAAGCGCATTCCCTGCACATATTAAATACAAATCGAAAAACCCTCAATCGACCAATACAAAAGAAAGCAAGAAAACATTTCAGGTGCCACCGTGACAACTGGGGGAAACCTATTCAGTTGTTCACAAGTTAATGTTGATAGGAGAGCAGCCGATATCGATCAACCCGCCCTATGTGTGCACAGAACCATCAGCGCTGTTCGCATTCGTTCATGCGATCAGAGACAAAATTGTCAACTCACAAAGTAATTGTCATTGCAACAGATAGGTTGCTGAGAGCAGGTATTAGAACCCACGACTTCGATTGGGGAGCAGCCGAGTCCAACGAGCTCCGTGAGATCCTGAATGACGATTCCGAGTAGTGCGAGGATACCAGAGGCTGTTGAGCTGCCCGCCTGGAGCGTCAACCGTCATTAGCGCAATGCACAAATGCGTTGGGAGTGAAGACCTCACGGTGGTGGTAGTCTCGCAGCATACGAGCGAACCGGTGTTACACTCAGAGCTTTGGCGGGCTTCAAGGGCGTTGGGTGCAGCGACGACGACTGCAGCGAGGGCAGCGACAGGGAGAAGGGAAGAGAAGCGGAAGTACATCTTTGCTGAGGTAGAGTAGCTGAGTTGTGTGCGAGAGGAGATTGGATACTGTTTTGCTGATGGCTAACTACTGTACAACTCACATTTTATACGACGAGGCCTCTTCGCAGCATACACTGCACACAGCCCATGCTCTGCCATGCATACAAATGCGATCAGGTCCGGCGTACCTACCTGCCATTTCGTCATGGCGGGGTCACAAGGAGGGGGGAAAAGCCATGTAAGGGACGAAATATCCGCAAGTTACGAGGGTCGTTGCCAGCTACATGTGCCACATACCAGCACCCCTGGATGCTTGGACACTGGAAAGCCATCGGACACGGCGAGTACGACTTGGGTGGCGTTCCTCCCCCAGGGGCTCAGGGGAACACGGAATAGAATAGGCATCTACCGTAAGGTGTCAGTGCCTGGATGAGACAATGAATACGATACAATGTATGGTGAGGTGGCTGCTGATTTGATGGAACGTAGAGGTGCAGTGCAAAACGTCAGTTTCTCGATGCTAGGGCGGCCAGTGACTACATGAGAGCGACCGTTTCGAGAATCCCGTTCCGTGAGGCGGAGAAATAATAAAGTTTACGGCTATGTAGTGGCAAACACCACGCTCATTTCGGCGTATCTCGGCGGGCAGAAGTGTGGCATCCAGAGATGGGCTGTCGAGCAGAGATGTGTCTCGATTGACGCCGTTGTGCGGTCAAAATTGTTATCGAAATGACATACGTACTGGTTGTGGACCATGGGCCGTAGTAGAGTTCATCGTGGTCCATATTTGCATCTCTCTGGGCAGAAAATGATGGCACAAATTTTTCTGGAGAAATGAGAGATGACTGAAACCCAAGGTTGACGACATCCACGATGGCAGGTGTGTTTTGTGTATGCTGTTGATCATTGAAAGGGCTATCACCGTCACGGACGGCTTTGTCAAGTCCCGAGCACGCACCAGCCAACATAGAACGAAACGTGATGAGTTTGGGGCATCTCTGGATTGAGTTTGAACTGTTTAGTGAGCAACAGATTTGGAGCAAAACTTAGACGACCTGTGCAGCCTGAGCAGTGGGTGGCTGAAGAATCATAATATGTACCAAATTTAGTATCCACGTTCCGTGTTTATCCGAGTCATCCTGCGTCGAACTCGACGGTCTGTTCGAACTAACCCCTTCTGCGAAAACAACGAACAGAAACGAAGACATAAAGCTGAAATCATGAGTCAAATGTGCTCGAGCCCACCAATACTTCACAAAAAAAACAGCTTTGCGAGAAAGTTTGTTTTTCGAGTTCGCGGGTTCGACTGCACTCAGGACTTGATAAGCCTTACTTTCATCTAGGTTTTCTTTTCTTCCCAGAATCAAGCGCGCCGCATACTGCATTCAAGTCTCCTTATCTTGGACAATGTCCTTCTGCGCTGTCGTGTTGGCGAACATTCTTGGTTCGCACACTTCTAATTCAGATATAAAACGGGCATATCTGCTACACTGGGTAAGTACCGACACCTCTCTGCTGTGGTGCAGTGTTGTAAGTAGGACTGAGGAGAGACTCTGTGGTTGTTCTGCTAGCTCCAATTGTTTGGCACAAGCTACAGAATACAATGTTTCATTTGTTCGGCCAGAACAAGGTGCCGACCAGGGGTAACTTAGTTTAACTCACAGATAATGACAGTGCGTGGAAGACACCCAATATTCTCATCTAGGAACGAAAAATAAGTCATTCGACCTCATTCCGTCGCTTAGCGTACTTATCAGCAGTGCTGACACCAATGCCACTGATATACTAGTTGAACCGGGCAAGCCAAGGCCAATACATTGCTCTCGCAGAGAGAAGGGAGAGTGGTATGTTATATACGCAAAGGGGCCACTCGTACATAAGGCTTGTTGACTCAGCAGATGTCAGTGACAGGCCCGCATCATTGGCACAATACGTGGAAGCGAATAGGCCCATCAGGTAAATGTGGTGCTCACAGCGATATTTCCCTGCAGGTGACAGCATAACTTGTAATTTCCGTTCAACAGTGGCTGAACAAATGAACGATTTAGTGGCAATTCTGTCTTGCATGAAGAACGTTGATTGATATCCCGGAGACGGGATGATTCTAGCCGCTGGCGGTCGCGGCGCGGGTACAAACGAATGAGCGATCGAAAATGTCTTCCCGCCGCTTTGCGTATTCAGACGAAGAAGATGCGCCTAGTGATACCCCCGGGCACCTTGCCACTAAGTCGAAAAAAATATCTGCGACCACTGGCCCATCATGCGCACTAACACACATCCCTTCCATTTCGAAGTATGTATACCGGTAGGGCGTGGAGCGGGTTACGCTGAAACGACTATGCGCCGGAGATGAAGACCCGCCTCCTTCGTCGTGCCATGTGACAGTGCGCGACGCCCTGCCGTCTGTTCAAACCGGGTTATATCAAATTCCACAGAAGACCGTCTGTTCACCCATAGGACCCCGTTCTCTCAGATTCCCAACTCATCATAAGACAGTCGTTCCGATCTCACGAAGGTGGTCCTCAAATGATGTTCGAGGGCACTGGGTTTTGGATGATATTTTGCCAATGTCATTTTTTCATCAGGGGCACTAAGTACTTTGAGCATTGCGATGAGCCCGAACCTCAGACGGGTTACTCTGACCGAAGATTTTCGTAAATACTAACTGTCATTAGTATATTTCATAGGTAGCGTAATCGCCCTCCAATCACCGACTACGTTCCTGCAACTTCCACTGGCAGTTCCGAATCACAACATCATTGTATTTATCCAAAAAGAGCATCACGAAACAGTTTCCAAAAATGACTGAGTATTCACGTCGGAAAATGGATCACATGGTAAAGTTTATGGCAGTGCGTCCAGCGTTGACTGATCCGTTCTATCCGCGCAATGCATGACACACTTCGGATCCTAGCTCAGGTTCAAGGCTTCTGTCAGCACGGGCATGAAAAATATTGGAGAGAGAAAGGAACCAATGAATTAGTGGCCAGTAGAGCGAATAGGCACGCTGTTTGTCACAGTCCTGACTATGATGCGGCCACCTCGGATGAGGTGGCGGGACTGTAACATGGACAAGACAAGGAGGTGGATGGGCTGCACCTATGGCGAAAGAAGAGACGGATTGTGCAGTGCGTATCCGTTTTTCCGTTCTTGTTCGGTTACGGATGTGGACTGTATTGTCGACAAAGGGAGGAGATTGAATGGGAACAGATGATCGGGATGTATTACATGGAGTGTACTATTGATTGTCCACGGTCGGAAAATCATGATACACTTCCTGAAAGCTGCCATGGTCGCCCGAAAGAATGATCGATGATCACTTCAGTGGACAAAGTTTCTGTCCTCATAATTCGTGGGAACGCGACCAACTGAAACTCCTTCCTGTTGTGGTGATAGGGCATAACTATACTTCTTCCCCATTCCTACCAGTACTGGGACGAACTGCGTCTCACCGAATAATGCTAGATCACCCTTCGTCAAGCAAGGTTTTTGCTGCTGCAGGCCGCGTTTCCGGGTCAAGACCACATTCTCTGAAGACCAAGAACACATAGTCTGAATCTCATTTAACAGAACGAGATTGAGGTAGTAGAATAGACAAGAGTGTATTAGAATTTTCAGAGTAGTCAGTTGTACACGACTACAAGAAGCGGTCGCGCAATCGAATATAACGAATGTAGAAATTTTACTAATCCGCGATACTACGACGGACCGTACTCCAACACGAATAAGAAGGGAAGAAAGCATTTTCAGAGCCACCGGTAACGACCTGGTGAAACTGTCGCATCCCTAGGCCCTTCATAGGCCAACACCGATAGGGGAGCAACCGACAGAGATCAGCCCCTGCGAACAATTGATTAGCACCGCCTGCTGTCACTCATCCAACAGAAGGAGGGAAAAAAGGTTGACTTACGAAGGTATTGTTATTGCAACACATAGGCTCCTGGGTGCACGTAGCACCGCCACCCACGGTGATTCCGCCCGGAGAGCATCCATATCCGACCAAACCCGGTGTATCTTCAGCGTTGACTCCGTATAGTTTGAGTATAAGGGAGGTGGTTGAATCGTCCGTCTGCAGTGCGGGTCATTATTAGCGACAAGCACAAGAGCGTGCGGAGCGGGAAAGATTCACAGTCGTGGAGCCGGTGCAGCATTGGATCGTGCCAGTCCCACATTCGCTTTGACGGGCTGCGAGCTCGCTGGGAGCAGCGACGACGGATGCAACGAGGGCAGTCACCGAAAGAATGGCAGAGAAACGAATGTACATTTTTGTTTCAGGGAGAGAACGGGTGGGTCGAGTTCGAGGGGCAATGGGATGCTGTTGCTCTGATGGTGAACTGTTCTGTGACTCGCCTTTTTATATAGCGAAGTGAGCTTCTCTCACCCCCCCCCCCCTTCCACTGCACCCCTCTCTGCAAAACGGTCCGCTCGCCCAGATCCATGCGAATGTAGCGAAGTCGGGTGTACCAATCATTCCGTCACAGCAAGGTGATAATAATAATAAAAAAGTTCGAGTGTGTCATGACTTACGGGTGATGTTGATCCGATACCCATCGCCCATCATTTGAATCAACGGAAACGTACAAGTTGAACACGGCAGGAAATACTTGTTCTCGTTCCTCTAGGAGTTCAGGAAGAACACCAAAGGACCAGAGAAATGTATTACCGAGTGGACGGGGAGGCCAACTCGGCCTGAACGTTTTTCCCGGCATGGCTCACGCGTTCAAAGCTAACACGAGACGAAATGGTTGTCCGACTTCCAGATCGCGAGAACTAGTCAGATTTCAGCAGGTGGGTGAGACAATAACGAGAGTCATAATCACCTAAGCAGCGCCTTGGTACGGATACAGTCGACACTCTAATAACCCATAGCCTCTTAAAACCCATAGCATTTTCGGTTTCCCAACTTGCCTTATATGGTTGTAATACCTCGTCCATAACACATACTCTCTCAAAACACATACCGCTGGCCCTATCCCGAGGGGGCATGTGTTATTAGAGTGTCGACTGTATCATAGAAGCATAAGAAGCCAGTTTTCATATACTTAAGAGATTTGGGACCATGGGCCCGAGCGTCACGTTCCGAAAATACCTACATAATGGACATGAAATTTTTCAATTACATGACAGATGTCTCAGCAAACGTTCCCAAAGTGCAACTGAACCATTCGCAATTTCATTTGCGTGGGCATTTTCTTTGGCTCAGATTGAGGTCTACGGAACCTAGGTAACAAAATCCAACGGTATTGGTGGCAGTATTGCCAGCCTCCCTTGCAAGGCCGCATAACAATACTCAGCCTAGCCTGGGGCAGCAACATTATCTGGGAGTCTCGACCAATGCCAAACTAGTAGATTCACAGTCTTGATGACCGATCGATCATCCCACCTGAATGCTCGGTGACCCATGACTTTCACCGCCAGTGCTGCGCCTGTGTTTGGTGCAGGTATCCGCGTCTCAACGACTCTAAGTATTAATATTGTTCATAATGTCATCAGGTACGCCTTCTTTTTCCTCTACTAATAGTTCTCTTATTGTTCAAGAGAACAACGCGTACAGGAGGCCTATCGCACATCTCTTATTCTGATGGGGTTCGATACCGGAGCATTCTTGCTGGTATCGAGACGATTGCCTCGACAACTCAGCTCTCGGATGGTACCGTGACAGCGCCCGTTGTTACAGATGTCAGCCTGACTGATGTGCCTACTCCGATCTACTCTATGGTTATAAAATCGCGAGAGTAAACCCTGACCCTCTGTCTCGTTGCTTGTCATAAAAGTGATGAAAACATGATGGATGCAAAAGAACGAGCCTGCGCCTGTACGTCCGACCTTCTGCTGATATGCAATCCCCATCCACTAGGTACCTGCGTCGTGTGCGATGCTAACTACCGAGACCCACGCTCTAGGCTACAACCTGACCGTGCAATGTTCGTGCTCCACCCCACCCGTTCCACTCACAGTCGCGCCTGTAACACACCATGTATTTCACTTGCACTTGTGGCCTACCCCCTCCTCAACACGTAGGTAAACGTGAGCCTTTGTGCACACCAAAGAACCCTAATCAGATCATCCTTATAATCGCTATGGACAATCCATTCTTTCCACAAAACAAAACCCAGACCCGCGCGCTCGATGTTCAATCATATATGCTACTTCATACTGATACAATATACTTGGTCTGCGGACGATTCTCTCAGCCTTTTATCTTTTCCGAGGAATCATTCATTGGATCACATTCTCTTGAGACACGGAACGCCATGAAGTCCCATTCAATCCAACGAAACGAGGATGGGGTCGACTAGAACAGACAAGAATGTATGAGCTCTTTGGTTATTAGATAACTGTACGAGTCCGCAATAAGCGGCGGCGCACTCGAATGTTTGCCCTGCTTGAAAGGTAAACCAACGAATGATAGCAAGATAAGGAATGTAGAAATTTTACTAATCCTAGCCCGTAATACTCAAATGATACTACTACGACACGCTGTTTTCCAGCGCGAATTAGAAAGAAAGGGCCCCTCGTAACGACTTGGCAAAACTATTGCATCCTTCGGCTATTTACAGGTTGATACTGATAGGGGTGCAACCGATATTGATCAGCCCCTGTATGCAGAGAAAGATAAGGATTTCACTGATCAGAGGGGAGAAGAAAGGCCGACTTACACCGAAGGTATTGTTGTTGCAACACATGGGTTCCTGGGTGCACGTAGCACCGGTACCCACGCTGATTCCGCCCGGAGAGCATCCATATCCGACTGAACCCGGGGTATCTTCAGCGTTGATTCCGTATAATTTGAGTATAAGGGAGGTGGTTGAGTCGCTCGTCTGGAGTACGGGTCAGCGAACAGCACCAGAGTGTGCGGAGAGAAAAAAATCTCACAGGCGCGGAGCCAGTGCAGCATTGGATCGTACCAGTGCCACATTCGCCTTGACGGGCTACGAGCAAGCTGGGTGCAGCGGCGACGTATGCAACGAGCGCACTGGCAACGATGGGGAAAAGGGTAGAGAAACGAATGAACATTTTGTTTCAGGAATAGAGAAGGTGGGCCGAGTCGAAGAGGAGATAGGATGCTGTTTCGCTAAAGGTGAGCTGTTCTGTAACTCGCCTTTTTATACAGCGAAGGCAGTGCACCCCTCTCCGCTTGCCTAGTATGTATACAAACGCAAAGTTCATTAAACCTATCGTTCCGTCATATCAAGGCAGTGACGAGGGAAAAAAAGAAGGTTGAATGTGTCATACTAGTGTCGTTGCTCGGATCGCTAATACTTGGATCAACGAAAACGTACTAGTTGAACACGACGCACAAGACTTACTAATTCCTCTACGATATCAGGGGGAATGCCAAAAGAAATTCGTTGGTAGACCAATGAATATGGCGGGAATGCCTACTGAGTCGGACTGAGTGTTGTACACATGGCACAAGTTCAAATGGAACCTGAAATGGTAACCCGTCGGACTCATCGAGGGAACTTGAACCTAGTATAATATCAACGGCTGATGGTGAGGCAATGAAAATGAACCACCCAAGGCAACAGACCCCGAGGCGGTACCGTACAGAAGCCCGGGCCTAAGAAGCCAGTTATCTATATATAAGAGATAATTGGCACCCGAGTTTCTGAAAATATCTTCTACAGACTTGAAAAATTTTAGTCCAATTCCACCGACACTTATTCACATTTTCATTAGAGTCCACACACCTGCAGCATCCCATGGGCACGTGCATTCCACTTGCACGAGTCAATGTAACATATACTACATTTCACTCTCTCTCTCATTCGAGTTTGCGTTTGCGTTTGCGAAGAGTTAATGAAATGGTTATGAAACTCATCACGAAAAACTAATGAGATATCAGCGGCTGTGTGCGACAACGACACGAATCAAGCTTCGAATGAGACACACCAGGGATTATGAACATTCTCGTGCTGTTTATAGCACTAAAGGAATGTAGCACCACGACTGAGTTTGTAAGCTAATTCCCAAGCTGCGCACATGGCAAATAACCATAAATTTTGAATTTCATCTTCGTGTCTTCTGTTTGAACGGTGCGCCGAGAGAGAGGTGCGTGCCAATTGTGGAGGTTAATATTTGTAAGAACCTCGAGGCCATCGTGATTGCGCGGCCGACGGGAACATTACTTATAGGAGGTGTACGCCTGAAAAGCAATAAAGTGAAGTGTAATGAATAGCTTACCGAAGCTGGAAGAAAACAGTACGCCGGCGCCAATGTAAATGGTAAGCTCCTAAGCGTACACAAGTATCCTAATGTGTAGTCCTAATACGCTGGAGTGCTCTCCAGACTTGAAGGTGCCAGTGTAAACACAAGTATTGTCATTAAATTATAGTCAAATTATAGTAATACAAATTTCATCACATTTATCGTGTTCTGTACAAGGATGATCTGGTTGGTTGGCAATGATAATCCCTTCCGCCAACGTTAACTCTGACTGGGAATTCCACCGTTGATCATACTGGTACACCCATTACATTCGGACATTTAAACCATTTCTGCATGTTCACTCAAGGGAGGATCAATTGCCTCCTTTCGCAAATGTGCTGATTTGTGTGCCTGATGTTTGATCGCTCACACGTTATACCAGTGCTGTGTCATCCACCGGTCAGGGAAAGATTCTCTCGAAGTAATTCTCAACGAAGTTCTTCATTTACATAACATCAAAGGACAATCCATTCATTCAAGTACACTCCCCATACATACGAAATATTGAACTGGCCAATAAAAAGAAAGCAAGAAATATTTCGAGCGCCATGACCCGTGGCGACTTGGGGGGAGATTCTCTCTCAGTTGTTTACAAGTTAATGTTGATAGGGATGCAGCCGAGAGCGACCACCCCGTTCTATGCGTGCAGAGAACCATTAGTACCGCTCGCGTTCACTCATACGATCAAAGAGAACAAAGGTCAACCCACAAAGCTGTCGTTAGTGCAGCAGACAGGCTGCTCGTTACACTCGTACCCACCACCCACGATTGTGATGGGGGAGCAAGTAACTCCGACGAGGTCCGTGAGATCCTGAATGTTGATTCCGAGTAGTGCGAGGATGCTGGCAATAGCTGGGTCGTCCGGCTGAAGCGTAGTCTGTGGTTAGCGCAAAGCACGAGGGGGTTACGAGCGAGAAAATCTCGCCTGGTCGGCGGCCTCGCAGCACAGGGCAGAACCGGTGTCGCACTGGGAGCCTTGACGGGCTTCGAGGGCGTTGGGCGCAGCGGCAACGACTGCGGCGAGTGCAGCAATAGGGAGAAGCGCAGAGAGGCGGAAGTACATCTTTGCTGAGGTAGAGTAGCTGAGTTGTGTGCGAGAGGCGGTTTGATACTGTTTTTCTGACGTTGTCCTGTTCAGCAACTCACCTTTTGTACGGCGAGGACCTCCTATTTGCACACGCTTGCCATAGTCCGCGCCCCTGCCATGCATACAAATGCGATCAGGTCCGGCGTACCTACTTGTCATTCTATCATGGTGGAGCAATAACAAGGGGGAAAGCCATATATGGGATGAAATGTCCGTCAGTTACGAGGGTCGTTGCTAGCTACATGTGCCACATGCAGCACCCTGCTTGAGCACTGGAAAGCCATCGGGCACGGCGAGCACGACTTGGGTGCCGTTCCTCCCGCAGAGGCTCAGGGGAACATGAAATAGAATAGGCATATATCGTAAGGTGTCAGTGCCTGGATGAGACAATGAGTGAAGTGGTGAGGTGGCTGCTTGATGAAATATAGACGTGCAGTGCAAAAACGTCAGTTTCTCGATGCTAGGGCGGCCAACGGCTACAGAAACTGCATGAAAGCAACCGTTTTCAGAATCATCTTCTGTGGGGCCGGGAAAACTGATTATGTCTATGCAGTGGCAAATACCACATTCATTTCAGTGTATTTCCGTGAGTGAAAATTTTTGTACGTGCTGTTGAGGGGGAAGTGTCTCGATTCAGGTCGTTGTGCAGTCAATATGCATGGTCACCGAAACGACATACCTTCCAGTCACAGGTATAAGAACATGGTAGAGAAGGCATCGTGGTCCACAAATGATAGACAGCTTATACAAAACACCTGTTGACGTTTGTCAGTGGATGTTATCAATGGCTCGGGGTTTGAGCCAACACCCACATCGCCAGGCAATCGTGCGAAATCATCTTCGAAAAGATTAAGTTCCGGGCAAGTACTAGCCAAAGTAGAGTGAAACATAATGAGTTTTGGGAATTCTCGGGCCGAATTCAAGAGTAAAGCGACTCCGACGGTCTCCAAGCGGAGTCCGCGCGAACTCAACTGTACCATGAATACCAAATTTAGTATACAGCGTCGTTCCGTCCAGCGTGAGACACAGCAAAGCTGAAATTATGGGTCACGCTTTCCGGGATGTGCTCAAGTCCACTAATTCTTCATAAAAAAACTGTAACAGCTTTGCGGGGAAGTATGTCTTTTGGCTTCGTGGTTCGAGTACACTGACCTACTTTTTTTGCTTCCACAATAAGGTATGTTGCATTTGATTACTCTTACCTTGAACCGTGACCTGCTGGGCTGCCATATCAGCAAATATTCTTCATCCGATTGAAATGGTGGCTATCTGCTCCGAGCGAATCAGATAAGTATTGATATTTCTCTGTTGTGATGCAGCATTGTAAGTAAGGTTGGAGAGAGCCTTTGGTGTTTTGCGAGCCTTGATTGGTTGGCACGAGCCGAAAATCATATATTTCTTTCGTATTCGGCTGACCTGGTTCAACTCGCAGAAAGTGACATTGCGTAGAACACGTACGCAAGGTCCTCGGCGGGGAGCGGGGAGCGGGTCAATGGAACTCATTCCACCGGTTGACGCATCCATCACGTCAACGCCACTAATCCGCATGCTGAACTGGGCTGGCCAATGAAAATTCCTGCCTTCGCCGGGAGAAGGAAGAGGGGTATATTTATTACGGACAGAGGTCTGATATATGGTTTGTTTTCTCATCAAACAACTGTGACACAAGACCCAGCACGCCGTCGTACCGTCATGATGTAGCCTGAGAATTGAAAGGAAGAATCAGGTAAGTGTGGAGCTCGCAGCAACGTTCTCCCATAAGTGACAGCATAGACTGCATACCAGAAAGGCGTGGAGCGGGTTACGCCGAAATGACGAAGCGCCGCCATGTCAGTGCCCGACGTGCTACCATTTATCGATAGCGGGTTAAACAGGCATCGAATTTCACAGGTGACCGTCTGCTACTCCCAGTCTCTCCATGTGGGACTTAGTACTCATCGGACTCGAAGCAGAATCCCACTGTGTAGCGAACTTTTCGAATACTGGCCGAATGTATTCCATAGCTGCCGTAATGTTGCGCGCCCTTCAATCACCGACTACTACGTTCCACGACATAATTGTATTTATCCAAAAACAGCGTCACGAAACAGTTTCTACGTAGACCACACCGGAAAATCGATTACAAGGTAATGTTTATGGAATTCATAGAAGTGCACCCGGCGTTGACTGATCCGTTCTATCCGCGCGTTCTATGACATATTAGGTTCAAGCTTCTGTCAGCATTTGGCAGGCACGGAAAGTTGTATCGGAGAGAGAAAGGCACCAACGAATTGGTTGTCAGCGCAGCGAGCAAGCACTGTTGGTCACACTCCCTACCATGCTCCTCAGGGTACATCTAACGCCGAGCAAGGCCAAAAGAGAAGAGTGGTTGGTGCCCGGTAGCGCATATGGCCTATGAGATGAAGAAAACATCTGAAAGCATCTGAAGACTATGGCCCATGGACATCCCTGTGCGTAGTTTTGATAGTTATTCGAAAGCATTATCGTTCAATGACGAGAGACGAATGCTGTTGGTCGACTAGGTATGGTTCTTGACTCTTTCATCTTCTTGACCACTGCATGATATCCCTAGACTGCGTATTTACCAAGGTTCGAAGGTGATGTATTCCAAAGGGGCGGCATGAGCCATCGTCAACTCAATTCAAGTTGAAACATCGAGACTCGCCGGAATTGGTGATTGTTAGGGGGCAGGGCTGGTCCACATCCGCTGACAGGCGGATCTAGTCCTCTTCAATCAAACCAATGCGTTTGTGTCTCGTTCACGTTCATCCTTCCCTGACTACTGCCATCCATGATGCACCGGTTCAACGTGAGTTTGATGAAAACCCCTGAAGTAAGTACTCTCAGGTACCCACGGAGCCTTATCTTTTCCAAAACGCTGACTATTCCACGGGGCTGAGAGTTGATGCGCAGCCAAGATTTGTGGAAAGGACCCTCTTTTGCTGCTCCGTTAACTGTCATTCTTTGTGAATCCTTGATGTAACAGAATGGCGGCACTTCTATTCGGAGCGAGTTACGCCATGCAATGGACCGAAAATGAACAGAACAAAGAAGACTGCACACCAATTTCACCCTTTGGGTGAATTTGTATCATTTAGTCAGTTTCACTTTGGGTAGAAATGATGATTCGCACGTTGACCGGGGTGACAAAGTCCCTACTATCGTCGCATGTTGTGATAATTATGCATGGGGCATCACGAAGGCACCTTGAGGAGCACCAACGGCAGCTCAGGATTGTGTCGACCTCGCCCCCGTTCCTCGACGGAAATTTTGGGCACAGCATGATCCTGGCAGGATGGATCAATGCAGTCAAATGTAGCCAGGTCCACAGACCTGGAGCCACTCCCAGGGATCAAGTTGGTTCCAATGATTACGCATCATGGAATGTAACGAATTCATCAAATCGACAACGGCAGTCGGAGATTGCATCGATCCGGTACAAAGCCCAAGATACCTGCTTGTAGTCTACACATTTTTGAGGCTGATTGGCATCGGTATGGATGGAATTGTCCAGTAGAGTCATTCTGTATGTGACTGGCAGATATACATGAGTGTGAAACCAGACACAGCGCATTTGAGTCTGGGCTGAGGTGATGGGATGATGGCGCAGGGAACGCGGCGATCATTGGCACGTTTGTATAGGTCACCATATATACCTAAACACGGACGCCTTCCTCCGTCTGCGTATGTGCAGGGTGCATGATCCCCGTCCTTCACAAACGCGCTATAGCAACAGCTCAAGATGAGCATAGCGATACTATAACGGGCCCAAAACCGACCTTACGCTCGATGTTCCCAGCGTTACGACGCGCTGACGCAGGCAAGTTCATTCTCGGTAAAATCAACGATCTCGTCGCATGTCGGGCGTGTCTGAGTGATGTCGACGGTGGACCAGCACCGTTGGATAAATAACCATCGACAGTCTGTGACCAGCGCATTGCTAGGCCGCGTTGGCATTATCCCTTTCAAGACCGCATGCACAACTTGCATGTCGTTTGGGTAGTAATGATAGGGCACCTTGCCACTCAGAATCTGTCCATTTTGTTGGTATTTATTCGTTATGGCGAGGTATCACAGACCTGTAACATGATACCACCAAACGAGTACACGTCATTGTGTGTCGTCGGCGATATACACGATGCTGCCTCCTCGGGCTCATTCTCTGGAATGCTAAGGTCGAGCAACTCGGGTGCCATCCAGCGTATGGTGCCCCGCGCATGAAATGACGTAGCGAACGTCAATCCCCCAAGTTCGGTCAATAATGTCGACAATCCGAAATCCGTGATCCAAGCACTTCCACACTCGTTAATAAGGATGTTAGACTGGGCAAAATACGTGTTAACAGAGTAACGCAATCAAGTGACACTACATACGCCTGAGAGGTCTCCGTGCACGACAGAACGTGAATGCACTACAATGAGATCCCCTCAGATCGACGGTGGTAAACATATCATTGGATCTAGGGCACTCACAATACTGTAGGCCAGAAGCAACGTTGTCGAGCTGATGGAATTGGCGTCATGTTCCTTTTCCGGACGAACTTCCAAAACACCTACCAGACCGAGAATCTCAATCGCCGCGAGAGTAGCGTGACGGTCCTTCAGGTAAGATGTCAAGGTGCCATTTTCTGCCCATGGACATACCATGGCAGGAAATCGACCAAATCCCATAGTTGTTCCTAGGAGTGTTAAAACGTTGTCATGCTCGAGGTTCAGCCACACTCTGACTTCCCGGCGGAGTCGCTACGAGAGTAGCAAAGTCAGGTGACCAAGGTCATTGTGGATCTATACAAATGAACTACTCATTACTTTTGCCTTCTTAGTAAAATCGCCGTCTTCGCCAGAGTAAGTCTTGATGGCCTTGATAGCGACCTACAGTGCGCTACATACTAGTTTTGTGGTTGGAACACACGAGAGCACGCACTTTAACGAACTTTGCGTTTAATTGAAGCTTTCCTCTGTAGATGTCTGCAAATCCTCCACATGCAACTGGATCATCATCTTCTCGAGTAATCTGGCTGGTGAGATCGTTTGGAAAGCGTCGTCTGCGACAAGTTGCGTGACTTTGCAAACGATGAATCGGCGGAGTGGCTTACTCATGTTCAAGATCACCTGCTTCATCATATAGAAAAGATGAGGTTGCGGAAAACGCAGTTATAGCACTGTTAATGTTGGCAGGATTGTCATCCAATGAAGTGGCTGCCTGGAAACACTGTAAACAGATAAAAGAATACGATGCATGCTACATACCCTGGTCACAATTGTTGCCGCCGCCGCCGCGCCGGATGGAATCGTATTTCTGCGATTACGTCGTAGTGTGAAGCCACGTGGTCGTAGTGGCCTGACAATGGCCATGTCGTCGTCAACTGCATTGATTGTCGTTAAGAGTGAGGTTATCTTGTCCTCGTGCAGACCATATTCGCGAAGTTTTTGGGCTCTGACTTTGGAAGAATCCAAGCGAGGGGGGAAGCCCATGAAATCTAGTGCCTTTTGCAAAACCCTTGCCGACCGGCTAACCCTCTCAAGCGTGAAACCTGTTTCACGGCTGTGGGTAACAAGAAGGTCGTGGACCACCTGCCTGGAGGCCTGATATTTGTGGGTGAACTCTTGCTTTGCGGTGATACAAGCGTGGCCGGAAATGTGGGCCCCACACTCTACGAAATGAGAATGGTTGAGTCTCCACCAATCTTCCATGTTTTCTTCATGCTCGAGATGAGTAATAACGAGGGCAACAGGGACCTTTTTGTGGCAGAGGAAGTCGTGGAAAAGTCGGTAATTTTGTTGCATATATGTGAAGCCTGAGTCCCTTCGCATACAGAACATTAACAGGTTGATGCCTCCAGCGTTCGACAAGTACTTAACAAGGCGGTATGCCCTATTAATGGTATTGATCAAGACGTCGGGCTCATTGAGTGACGGAGGTTCGATCAAGCCGACGGTGTCGAATAAACGATAATCGCGCCCTTGGATGCTGACGTCGTAAGGTTTGACGTTCCAGGTACCGGCCGCGGAATCAGATGGAATTTTTGCTACATCCAAACCTAAAATGAGGTTGACGATTGAGCTTTTGCCAGCGCCCGACTCTCCGAAGATAATGACATTGGCTTGGCGTTGAATCGCATGAGGCTTGCTAGTCTGCGGCATGGATACGGCCCTAGTAGGAGAGCCTTGGGATGGTCGCTTTGGTCGCTACTCGAATTTATGATCTTGCGAGACCCTGAGGTTTGGAGTTGCCAAAATGGAGCAAATGCGCGTCACTTTTGTTCTGATTCTGCCCCTTCTGCCACTCCGCTCCACGTGACTCCGACCGTGCCAGTACTGTAGTCTCTGTAAACGAATTTCACTCCTGGAGAGGCCTCATTCTCCTATTTGGCCAGCAATGGCAGGTATACTCGGATACATATGTATGGAGCCGAACGCAGAGACAACGCAGACCTGGGTCCGTCGACAGGTTCACGTTACGGGTATAGTGCAGGGATCACCAAGATTATCTATCTAGGTCATCATATATGGACATGCTGGAGAAAACGGCAAGTTCGTCTGTCTGTACGCAAGATCCCTGTCCTTCCTGGACGTACTATGCTCAACAGCTCAAAGAGGAGCGAATATTGGTGGAAAAACGACCTCGCGCTCGACGTTCCAAGCACTACGACGTGCTGACGCAGGCAAGCTCATCCTTGGTAAAATCCACAATCTCGTCGGATGTAGGGCGTGTTTGGGTGGTATCGACGGTAGACCAGCACCGTTGGATGAAGGTCCATCGACAGCCCGTGACTAGCGCGTCGCAAGGCCGCCTCGGCGTCATTCCTTTCGAGAGTGCATGTAGAACTTGTGTTTCGTGTTTGTAGTAATGGTACGGCACCTTGCCACTCAAAATCTGTTGATTTGTGTTGGTAATTCGCTAGGAGAACTATGTGAGGTGACACAGACCTGTAACATGATGCTACCAAACGAGTACACGTCGCTGTGTGTCGTCGGTGATATACTTAATGCTGCCTCTTCGACTTCATTCTCGGACAAGCTGAGGTCGAGTGACTCGGGGGCCATCCAGCGTATAGTGCCCCGCCCGTGGAATGAGGTAGCGAACGTCGATTCCCCAAGTTCTGTCAATAACGTTGATAGTCCAAAATCGGCGATCCAAGCGCATCCGTGCTCGTTAATGAGGATGTTAGACTGGACGAGTGGCGTGTTATCAGAGTAGTGCAACCAAGTCAAATGTAATACTACACACGCCTGAGAGGTCTCCGTGCACGATAGAACATGAATGTACTACCGAGGATATCACCTCAGATCGATAGTAGAAGGGATATGATTGAACCTGGGGCACTCACAGTACTGTAGGCCAGAAGCAACGTTATCCAGCTGATGGGATTTGGTATCAGATTCCTCTTTCAGGACGAAGTTCCCAAGATACTACTTACCAGACGAAGGATGTCAACTACCGAGAGATCGGTATGACGCTCCTTCAGGTAAGACGTCAAGGTGCCATTCTCCGCCCATGGACATACCATGGCAGGAAGCTGGCTAAATCCAATAATCGTTCCAAGGAGTGGTAAAACGTTTTCATGTTCGAGGCTCTGCCATACTCTGACTTCCCGTCGGAGTCGCTGGGAGAATGGTGAAGTCAGTTGGCCATAGTCAAAAAGACGATTCATGCAATCAAAGAAATTACTCATTACATTCTCTTTCCTGCTACAGTCGCTATCTTCGCTAGAATAGGTTCTGATGGCCTTGATAGCGACCTACGGTGCGCTACGTGTTAGTTGTATCGCTGAGCATACGAGAGTACGCACTTTGAAGAACTTTGCGTGCGATTGAAGCATTCCTCTGTAGATATCCGCAAATGCCCCAGATGCAACTGGGTTATGACTTTCCCGATTGACCTGGCTAGTGAGATCGTCTGGAGAGCGTCGTCTGTGACGAGTTGTGTGAATTTACAAAAAATGATTCTCAGCGGGGTGGCTTACTCCTGATCAAGATTGAGCGCTTCATCGTGAGAAACTGAGGTCGCAAGATATGGGGCGATGTTGGTGCTGGGGATACAATTTTCATCCACCGAAGTACTTGCCTTGCAACACTGTGAGCAGGTCAAATAGTACGGTGTATGGTACATACCGGATGCCTTGTCACCGCCACATCCGAAAGAAGCGCGTTTCTACGGCCGCGCAGCAATAAACGTATTCGTTTTGGTGGTCTGACGAGAGGCATGTCTTCATCAACCGCACTGATCTTCCTTAGGAGTGCGGTTATCTCGTCTTCCCGCAGACCATGTTCGCGAAGTTTTTGCGTCCTCCCTCTGAGAGAATCAAACCGGGGGCGAAAGCCCAAGAAATCCAGCGACTTTTCGAAAAGCTCTGTTACCCAACTAACTCTCTCCTGCGTGAAACCTATTTCACAGCTGTGGGCGACAAGAAGGTCGCGGACTATCTGTCTGGAGGCCTGATATCGGTTAACGAATTGTCGCTTTGCTGTGATACAAGCGTGGTCGACAAGATCCATCCCGAACGCTGCGAAATGAGTATGGTGGTCCAACCACCAATCTTCCATGCTTTTTTCATGCTCGAGATGGGTAATGACGAGGACAATGGGGACTTGCTTGTGGCAGAGGAAGTCGTTAAACAGCATGTAATTGTTGTGCATGCCAACAGTGATCCTGTCCTTTCGTATACAAAATACCAACAGGTTGATGCCCCCGGTGTCTGACAAGTACTTGACAAGACGATATGCCTTGCTGATGCTATTGATCAAGAAATCGGGGTCCCTGAATAAATGGGGTTCATCCCAGCCGACAGTTTCGAATATGCGGAAATCTCGCCCTTGGATAGTGACGTCGTAAGGTCTAGCGTCCAAGGCGCGGCCCGAGGCACCAAACGAAGCCTTTGCGATATCATGATCTAAACCTGAAATGAGGTTGATGAGTGAAGTTTTGCCAGCGTCTATCTCTCCGAAGAGGATAACATTGACCCGGCGCTGAATTATTTGCCAGGAGTCGTTAATCTGCGACATGGTTATTGCCTAAGAGACAAGTCAGCTTTGCAGTCGCTATCACAGGCAGCTGCTAGACCTTGGAAGTGCGTCGCAAGAGCCGTGGGAAAACCCAAACGCGTGATATGTACATGTCCAAACCCCAAGTGGATAGCGGATCTGACAGTGACGACACGCACCTGCTCAAGTATCTCGCGGGTGTTGTCCATCCAAAGATGGACCGAGGCTAGGTTACGCTGATGGTTCATACATACCCGAGTATGGACACACCCGAGAAAACGACATTCCTACCATCCACTCCGTGTCCATGATACTCGTCCTTCACCAACGCGCCACGAGCAACAACTAAAGAACAGCAATATACGGGCGAAATATCCCCCTTACACTTGTTGTTCCCCAGCACTACGACGCAAGTCATTCTTGTAAAATCAACAATCTTATTGCATGTAGGGCGCTATGGGGTAGTAGTATCGTGAGTGGACCAGTACCATTGAATGAACGGCCATCGACCATGCGCGACCAGCGCATTGTATGGCATCATTACCGTTTCCCTAGTCAAGACTGTAAACGCGGCTCGCATATCATTTGGGGTGGGACCACGACCTTTTGGGTGTGTTAATAGAGCAGAATAGCTCCACCTCCCTAGCCGCGTCTAATTCATCAAAGAACACGACACATACCTGGCCAAGTATCTCGCAAATACTGTCCATCCAAAGAGGGACCAGGACCAAATTATTGATGGCGCAAGGAACGCCGCAATCATCTACTAGTATGTAGTGTGTAGGCCTATCATATACTTACCCAAGCATGTACAGACTCGAGAAAAAGGACAATCCTTCCGCACCATGAGCAGCAGCCCAAAGAAGAGCATATACAGGCGAAAATTCGACCTTGATGGGGTCTGTCTCGGCAGGCGCCGGTTCACTGTTATGAGTTGCGGATTCGAATCCCGCACCAACCACCAAGGGCTTTAGTGGATACTATGTCAGTTAAGTTCCACAGTGCCGCGTTGAATGCTTTGTGCAAAAGCCTCTTCACGTGTCTCCGTAAGTGGGGCTTCCCCTAAAAGAGTTAGAGCTCTCCTGCATACGAATCCTTCTACATACCAGGCCGGTTAGGATGTCGGCTCCAGTGTATGCCTTCTGCGCTCTAGTGCAGTTGTGGCTTGATGCTCGGCTTATGCAGCTACTAATTACTGTTGTGCCTCTTCAAGAAAGAAAGAAAGAAAGGAAAAGAAATTCAACCTTGCGCTCGACATTGCCCGGCACTATAACGCTCTGACGCAGGCAAGTTCATTCTTGGTGAGATCAACAATCTCGTCGCATGTAGGGCGTGACGAGATGGTATCGAAAGTGGACCAGCACCTTTGTATGAAGGACCATCGACCATCCGTAACCAGCTCATTGTTCGGCCGTGCTGGCGTTATCCCATTTGAGATTACACGTAGAACTGTCGAAACGTTTAGGCAGTTATGGTAGGGCACCTTGCCACTCAGAATATGTCCATTTTGTTAATATTTATTCGTCAGGGCGGTGATTCGTTAGGGTGTGAGGTATCACAAACCTGTAACATAATGCCGTCAAACGAGTACACGTCACTGTGTGTCGTCGCGATATACATGATGCTGCCTCCTCGGGCTCATTCTCGAGAAAACTAAGGTCGAGCAACTCGGGTGCCATCCAGTAGACGGTGCCCTGCGCATGAAACAATGTGGCAAATGTCGACCCCTCAAGTTCTGTTAATAGCGTCGATAGCCCGAAATCCGCGATCCAAGCACATCCATTGTCGTTAATGAGGATATTAGACTGGATGAAAGATGTGTTGACAGAGTAACGCAACCAAGTCAATGACACAACATACGCCTGACAGGTCTCCGTGCACGACAGAACGTGAATGCACTACAATGAAATCCCCTCAGATCGACGATGGTAAACATATCACCGGATCTAGGGCACTCACTATACTGTAGGCCAGAAGCAACGTTATCGAGCTGATGGAGTTGGCATCATGTTCTTTTTCGGGACTAAGTTCCCAAAATACCTACCAGACCAAGAATCTGGAGTGCTGAGAGAGCAGCATGACGGTCCTTCAGGTAAGACGTCAAGGTGCCATTCTCTGCCCATGGACATACCATAGTCGTTCCAAGAAGCGGTAAAATGTTATCGTGCCTAAGGCTCAACCACACTTTGACTTCCTGGCGAAATTGCTGCGAGAATGGTGAAGTCAGCTGGTCATAGCCAAAGACATAGTTGAATGCATCCAAAGAAACTAATTGCTACCTTATTTTTCTTGGCAAAGTCACTGTCTTCGTCGGAGTAAGTCCTGATTACCTTGATAGCGACCTACGGTGCGCGACCTGATGGTTGTGCCGTTGAACATATATCAGCGTATACGCACCCGAGTGATTTGGCTGGTGAGATACTTTGGAAAGCTTTGTCTATTAAAAGGTGCATAAGTCCACTAACATTGAGATTCTCGTTAGGGAGATTTACTCATAACCGAGACTGGGCGTATCATCGTGAGAAACTGCCAGTGAGGTCGCAGATTTGCGAAGGCGGTGGGATGACCATCGACATTTATCAAAGCAGCTGTCTTAAACAATATGAACAGGTCAAATGGTACCATGTATACTGCATACCATCGTTATTTGGCTTGCCATTGCCGTGTACAATGGATGGGTGCTTCCGCGACCGTGATCGTGCACCGCAGAATCGTAGTGGTCCGACGAGAGCCATGTTCTCGTCAACTGCTCTGATTTCCCTCAGGAGTGCGGTTATCTCGTCTTCCTGCAGACCACATTCGCGAAGTTTTTGTGTCCTCCCTCTGAGAGAATCACTGTGAGAGCGAAAGCCCAGAAAATTGAGCGACTTTTGGAAAAGGTTGGTTAACCAGCTAACACTCTCCTGCGTGAAGCCTATTCGACAGCTATGGGTAACAAGAAGGTCGTGGACCATCTGTCTGGAGACCTGATATCTGTCAGTGAAGTGTCGCTTTGCTGTGATATAAGCGTGGCCGACTACGAGAGTATGAAAACCCAAACGTGTGACTCGATGTGACCTCCGAGTCGCACCAATACAAACTTACCTATGGAATGGTCGGTTTTCCCACGCCTAAAAAGCAGGGCAAGGAAGGACACGACAATGACAACCTGTCCTAAAAACCACTCCCCCAAATCACCTGCCACTACCTAACCCACTGAGTAATCCTGCACATGATGCATGGCCAACCACCCTGAAAACAACCAAGTGACACACAATCCCAACCCATGTCCTAAGCTGAAACCCAAACCACCTTAGGCCCCCCCAAAAAACCATGTGCCACCCAACAATTTACACACCACCCATCACTGCCCACCAATGGCAACCTACACACCACCATATCTCTGACCAATAGCCCACCCTAACACTGGAACTATGCACACAATGTGGTGATACCCACAAGGTGGCCTATCTACCACCACTAACCTCCAGGCTATCCATATACCCTACCTACTCCAAACTTGAAACAGAGTTGAGCGACAGAAACAACAAAAGGAGATCAACACCTAATCTAGGCATTGAGCGACTTCAGTGATGGTGTGAATGGTACGATTGCAGGTGTCCAACCAGACGTGGACAAGAATGTGGTAATCAGCGACAAGAAAGTTTACTGTGCCCAGATAGAGCATATACATAGAACGATGATGAGCGTGCGATAAAGTGCACAAAGCCAGCAAGAGCAGAGTAGGATTGAAGAGTAAAGAAGAGTGGTAAACAAATGACCAGGCCCCTAAGTAGGAGAGTAATCAAGTGAATAGTACTGAGGAGTAGATGATGAAGGGAGAGGGTTTATATATGCATTATGGGGTGTTTAGGGTGGGTTGTCTGAGTCCTAAATGATTAAGGGCTGGTGTGAGGAGATGAACATGAGAAAAGCACAAGGTAGCCACAAGGACAGTGAGAAGTCCATGTGTGGGAAAAGGAAGCGTCCTCATGGGAAGAGAAACGGAGATAAAAGACATGAGACATGATGTCATGATGACATCAAGGGCTAGGCCTCAGGTCACGTGAGAGGTCTCACAGTCACGTGCACTGGTTGCGTGACTGAGAAAAGAAAAGAAAATGTTAAGTCCGAAAGTGAAGAAAAGTTGAAAACATAGCATATAGGTCCTAAACTATAACAAAACTGCTGCCAAAAGAGCAAGTGAAACAGGACTAAACAATTATGTTGAGATGTTACCCTTAGTTTAGGGGAATGGTGAGCTCAGCAATGACAACAAATTGTATAAGTACAAGGTGTAATGGAGTGGAATGGCAAACGAGGCTGCTCCATCCACCTTGCGGGAAGGTTCCTGCTGGTGATGACAATGAAGGTGGCATGTTATAGTTCAGGACCTATACTGAAACGGGACAAAACTAAACAATGTAGTACAACACCTAATCTAGGCGTTGGGCTACTTCAGCAACAGTGTGTACGGTTCGATGATGAGTGTCCAACCAGATGTGGAGTTCAGTGACGAGGAAGTGGACGGTTCCGAGATATAGCATTCATGAGGTAAAATGAGTAGCATGCGATAATGTGCACAAAGTCGGCAAAATGCAGAGTAGAGAAAAGTATAGAAGAGTGGTACTCAAGAGAACAGGCCCCTAAGGAGGAGGGTATTCAAGTGAATAGGACTGGGGAATAGACGACGAAGGGAGAGGGTTTATATATGTAAGTATGGGGGTTTAGGGTAGGTTGTCTGAGTCCTAATCAATTGAGGGCCGGTGTGAGAAGGGAATGACACGGGGATATCATGAGGACAGAGAGAAGTCCGTGTGGGAAGAGAGAAGCGTTTTCATGGGAAAAGGAACGGAGATGAAAGACATGAGATGTGATGTCATCATGACATCATGGGCTAGACCTCAGGTCTCGTGAGAGTTCTCATGGTCACATGTACTGGTCACGTGACTTCGGAAAGAAAAGAAAGCGTTAAGTTCAGAAAGTGGAAAGAGGTTGAAAACGTAGCGTGTAAGTCCCGAACTATAACACTACCCCCCATTCACTAGATTCGAGATCTAGTCGTGAATTGGTGAATTCGGTATAGGAGGGACCGAACGGACGAAAAAGGGAAACAAATTCTGTTTCGGAGATACCCCAAATGGGTTGCGGGGCATTTGGGTGAGAGGCGTGAAACTCTTCAATTGCGTCTTGTGCATGTTTTAAATTAACGGCAGGTTCCCAGG
>JBBPLC010000223.1:0-40694 GCA_038089535.1 Hemileccinum rubropunctum | reverse complement strand
GGAAGTAATTCGGTTACCATTCACAATTTCTTCGATCCTCGTCACATTAACAAGTGATATGGAGAAACCAGGGGCATCCAAGGAGGTCATGTATGATGCACTATAGATCCTCGCCGGTATGATGTTATGTGAAGCTGCATGCGCAGTAGACATCAGGAAGTGGAAATGACAAGGGAAAGGGAGTCGAGGCTGACCAAGCTCTTTCCGGACTTGTTCCACAACAGCACCCATCTCAAGGGCAGATACTCCACCTAGGTTATTGATAAACAACACAATCTCATCTCTTGGGCGTATCTAGGTCTGATGTGCCTCATGCCTCATATTTCGTTCTGTTAAGATCAACACCTGTAAGTGATGTTTTCCCCACTAGAATGTGCGTACCAATGTATATCTCCGACCCCCGCCAACCTCCTCCACTCCCTCTGATAACGCTCACCATCTCACTGACCAGCCACTCTGGAGAAGTAAGTGGTACGCGACGTACTCCAGGCTCATTATGGAGTCCCAGGCCCAGCTCAATTTGTCCATCGGCGATAAGTTCAGAGGCTAAACTATGAAGCATTAACCTACATCGTTGATCATCAAGTAAGGGCGCGAGTAAGGGCGCACCGGAGTGAGGCTTTCGGCCGGGAACGTGACAATGACCGAGCGTAGTGCCTATGCTTCTAAGATGGGCCACCAGGGCGTCCCCGAGCAGTTTTGCACGCTCGAGTGAGGGCCTGGGAGTTGTATCAGGCGTGGAAACTATAAAGGAATCATCACCATACAGCGCCACAGTCAGTGGGTTTAGAATCATAAACTCACCACCCTTCGCTCCAAACGTTGCATAACTACCCAACACTTCACACACAAAGATATTCCCACCGAGTCCCCTCGGGCCAACCAAGTTTTCTTCTGCTTCCTTTCCTCGCGTTTGGGGAAGTAGCGAAACATCATCTGCGTTGAGGACGGACATAATGTTCAGCTCTGGGTACCTCGCCCGTGCTTGTTCAATCGCAAGCCCAAAGTTGAGTCTGTCCCCTGTATAGTTGTTGATGACGATCACTACGTCTCGTCCTTTCACCCCCTTCGCGCCCTCCAGACCTGCAAACGCTGTGAATTCGATGGCAACCAATATCTGCTTGGCACTTGGGCTAGCAAAGATGTCACCGGAGACCATGGACGTGAGCATGCCATGCCCGACGTAGCCAGCGTGGGCAGGTTCGTGGCCGGCACCACCTCCTGAGATGATGGCAATGCGATTGGACGTTGATGGATCGGCCACATAAACTGTCTTGCTTGGTGCATGACTAGGCGGCCAATGGGAGCTTTGTCAGAGAAATGATGCTCAGGGGATAGGATCAGAGACATACAGTCGTAGCGTTGGGTTCTGAGCGATGGTTCCTCTCAGAGAGGCGAGTACAAGTCCTTCTGCGGACTCGAAGATGTGTTTGTTGGACATCAATGTGACGTCACTGTTGAGATATCAATCAAAATGATGGCGGAAAGTGGAACGAAAACGAACAGGGAGAAGGATGATAATGCATGCTTATCAGAACTTCTGTGGGAAGTAAGGACGGCAAGGACCTGAACACGGGGACGGGGACGGTACTATTTGGAGAAACGGGCGGCGGTCCGCAGCGCCGTGATTCTGAACTGGCATACTGCCAGACACTGCCAGACACATCGGCGTCACTACAACGCTCGTCGTGGGTTATCACTGGCACGGGTAAAGAATGCGTGAGGAAATGTTGCTGTGTGAGTCTCAAGTCCCTTTGATATTGGCAAAGCGTCCCACCACCTAACGTTTGTTCAAACTAAGGCACATTAACCGCAGCGCTTACGTAAGCAAACTTGTCAATATTGATGTGTGGGGGTTCAATTGACTCTCCACTGTCTGCTACCGCATCGACGTTTCAACGCTCGCAATTGCTACATAACCGTACCGCATTATTGATAAGATAAATTGATTAATCTTGAATATTGGATTCCCGCTGCAAGACAACCAGTACATAGCACGCTTCACGAATCACCACCGAATGGCCCATGACCGTAGTGCGCTGGTATGTCTCTCAAAACCACCTATACGTCTGATTCTCACCTGCTCTACCAGTGGCTTACTGGACAAGATGAATCAGTAGAAGTGAACCAGCGTGCATTGATTGACAAGGTGCTTACGCGATACTCGGGCGAGTTCACTGGTGAGTGATCCTGGATGTGTTCCGCAGTGGGCCTTTCTCAACTTCCAACATCGAACGTGCTCAGTGTTCCGGGAACTCCTCCAGAACTCGGACGATGCTCGTTCATCCATGGTCGAGATTCGCTTCGAGACCGCCGCATACCTGCACCGGAAAGACGCCGAGCAGGGAAGCATCGATGTACCGTCCCTCCCTAATCTCAAGTCTACCCATGTACGAACATTTGGTGCTATCATTCCATCCATACTTTCCTTTGCTTATTTTTCTTCTCTACAGGTAGCCCAATGGTCGTTTAGAAACAATGGAATCCCCTTTAGACGAAGATTGGACACGACTACGAAAGATTGGTCGGTGTCTATTCTCTGATCTGAAATATCACCCTCTAATCCGTCAGGCAATACTATTAGCCGAGGGGAACCCTGATGAAGAGAAGATTGGCGCGTTTGGTGTCGGTGAGCCAACAGTCCTTCCATTGATCTCGCCAGGCAAACGTTCGATCGGGCTTTTACAGCTTATTTTCGGCGACAGAGAATCCATTTGTGTCGTCTGGAGGTATAATGCCTTTCGTCGCTGTGATTTCAGTTACACGATTCACACCTGGTTTCAGGGCACGGAATGCAATTCTATTGGAAGGATAACAAGGACCAGGTAATATTGTTATCCAGTTCACTGATCCTTTACCTCACGGTATCATCTATCAGTTGAACGTCCGTCGAGGTGATTTGCCTTCAAAAGGAACTGCGGACCCGTGGACAACGTTTGAGATGACGCTGCGAGAGGCTGGTCCTATACCTCCCGCGTTTGACTTTATGCGTTTCCTTGCATCCTCGATTACGTTCATGGTTCACTTGGATGATGTCGCTGTGTATTTTGACGAACATCGGATTGGCCACATCAAGAAGTCTCCCGGGGTGGCTAAAACTGTCGACCTTCCGAAAGGACTAAAACGATCTAGTCAGTTGAATATGATGAATGTCAAAAGTGTACAATCTCACCGTGAGTGGTTTCCAGGCCATTTGTATACGTACTAATCACAAATCACCTAGCCATCAGGATCAGGGCTGAAGTCATGCATGTAGTATATGCTGTCGAGACTGAGAAACGTTCGTTGTTAGAATTCTTGGAGCCACGCAAGCCCAAGGGGGGCTTCTTTTCTTCGCTTGTTTCCGCCTTTACAAGTCAAGCAACGCCTCAGTTCGAGGCCCCGGCGTTGCCACCACAACCTCCCAAAGATCTGGCAGAGCTACACGAGATGAATGTAACCCTCACTGTTTTCACTGCAGAGGTGGACGTCAAAGCGGACAAACAACTCTCTGCAGAACTCCTCCGAGTAGCTAGGGCTCAGAGTAGTCTTCTGATGAACAAACGACAATCGTTGAACGCCAAAGTATTGATACACTGTTAGTATTCCTTGGACCAATCGTCCTGGACCCCACACTATCGATGTCAAATTTACTCAAACTCACCCACCAAAACCACCCGAACTGATCTTGACGGTAAATTTATGCAAGATCACATACGTGAATTTGCCAAAGCGAATTTGCCACACCAAATTAACAGAACACTAAGATTATCGTTCTGGCCTATAGGTTTAGAGCGACCCTACTCGTACGAAACTCTGCATGTTGAGCCGATTTCATTCCTGCTTAAACAAAGCTATACCCAAACAGCGATTCCTGCTAGACTTGGTTCGCATCGCGAACCGAACAGTGTCAAGCTTTTTTTTGCTACTCCATCGATGCCTAGCTGGACATCGTTCGATACCCATCTAACACAACCTGGTCGCACCTTCCGGTGTCCTCTCGACTCGACCGAACACTCTTTCTTCTGGGATGGCCGCTTCAACGGGGCTGTGGACGATCTACACCATGCAGAGCTGCGTCTCTTGAACACTTCTCGAGATTTACACCTTTTCTCGAATGCAAATATCACCAGGGCGTGGCTGTCCACAAAGAGGCGCTATCCACTCGCAGGTGCCGTCGTACAAATACTGCCTGGTATGCACATTGCATCACGCCGCCTCCAGAGGCTGGTGGTGACACTCCCCACTTTGTCATCCGAGAACACGATCTTGCTGTCTTGCGTCCCAACAAGATTGTTTTTGGACAGGTGGCCTGTGCAGAAGAGGTACCCCAGAGGATGGCTGCCATCTTGGGTGGCCCACGCCCTCTTTCAGACGAGCTACTAGCCCAGCTGTATGTCTTTCACGAGACAGACTCCCAGAGGAGGAACGCCCTTCACTTGATGACGTTGATAGCCCATTGTGTGTCCGACGGAATAGCGAAGAGGACGCTGATGCGGTGCTTGGTGGATACCCTCGCGAGGGGTGGAGATCCAGAGTTAGAACCCGCTCAGGTCCCACTGGAGGAGAGGTTGGCCATGTTGATTCCCTCGAGCGATCTCGAGCCCATGGAATTGCGTTTGCTCAGTCCGGCAAGACGACGCTGGCGAAGGATGATCGGTGCTGTGATAGCCCAACTAAGGATGAAAAAACACAAGGTATGTGGATACTACCTTTCCCCGATCTTGGCTTATCATCTGCCAGGGCTGTGGCGGGCACACCCTTCCATGTCGCGTCACACGCGTCACACCGTACACTCCCGCGCGACCTGGCTTCGTCTCCACCTCATTTACACAGGCACAGACCACTACTGTGCTTGCCAACTGTCGTCTGCACGGGCTTACGTTTAGAACTGCATTGCTCCCGCTTGCACAAGTGGCAATGACCAGAGTGCTCTACAGACGGTACTTGCGCGGCGACATGTCCGAGGAAGAATGGGCGTTTAGAAAAAGGCAGCCATATCGGAATTTCGGACCGTTCAACTTGCGCCCTTATCTAGACAAGCAATGGTTTGAAAGCGGGTGAATCTATGCTTGCCATCAACAAGTACTTGTTCTCGCTCCCGTTCATGACGCTAGGTGGAACGGAACTACAACAGTACCATGAACAGGAAATGTCGGACGGTGCACCCCCGTTCTCTGATCTGCTCACATTTGACCGCTTCTTGCATCGTGCCGGGTTAGTCAGGAAGCAGGCAAATGCTTTTTTCGGCCATCCATTGTTTTTCGAGATTACGCATGCAAACGTTCTGCGATTCGCCCACCATTCCCTGCAGCGAAAACAGGACATCGAGACTCCCAATGCCACTAACGTGCACGGCAAGTCGAATGAAGAGGTTCTGGCGGTCGCCGATATGCCTGTGCTCGCTACCCATGGAGGGTCTAGCTTTGGCTACGTACGTGTTTCCACCAGTTTCTATCCTAATCGTCATTCCTAACCTATCACTAGGTAGATCCTATACTCCCGATTGAGTATCCTTTGCCACCCACACACCCCCTCTCGCCTTTTTCTTCCGTTCCACATAGGGCCAGGGCAGGGTACGCGACCCTACCTACCATGTATGTGGATAAAACCCCGCGAATCGTCCTGGAGAATGCTATAGCGCGGGTCCATTCGCGCCCAGCGTCGCTTTACCTCGGTGCATTAACTTCACGAGGACAGTTGACCGTCTACATCTGTTATGACGGTAACGTGTACGAGGAAGGTGTTGTAAGAGAATGGTTGGATGAAGTGAAGGGGGCAATGTTGTGGTACCTTGGTCAAACACATGGTTCGCGTCGTGATCAGCGTGGTCACGGTAGTAACTTGTACCACCACAAGTATGATTGCAGGTTAGCAGCGGTGCGCTGTATCTCGTGCAACATGTACGTCCACAGACCATCCGTTTCTGAGTCACTCAGGAAGTGATATATCGTTGGTTGCTTTGCCGATGGAATCGTCAGTGAGTATAAGCAAGTTCAATTGCAACTCACTTCAATCGACCTAGTAGGGCCGGCCTACCAGACAATTGGTTGTTATGTAACTTGCATAAATTCGCAACAATTATGACGCGCATCGTAAGTATTTATCACGCCGCATCAGGATAGATCTAACGACTCGCCTAAGGAATTCAAGTTTTCCGACAGGGAATTGTGAGAGCTCAGAGTGGTCTTCCAATAGTAGACTCTCAATGAGCAGACGGCAGTCGTTCTGCCCTTTGGGTCTAGACCGATCCTAGTACGGAATTCTGTCTGTGTTGAGCCGAAATCACCACTGCTTACACAAAACTACAGCCGAATGGTCTGCCAGAAAGGTTCAGATCGTGAGCCGAACAGCGTCCCTCAGCACTCTTTTTTCCATTCCATCGATGCCTGGCTGGACATTGTCCGACACCCTTCCAACCCAACCTGGTCGCACCTTCCAGCGTTCTCTCGACCTGACTGAAGTCACTTTCTTCTGGAATAGCCACTTCAATGGGACATCAGACGATCTACATCATGCAGAACTGCATCTCTTGAACGTTCCCCAAGATTTACACCTCTTTTCGGATGCAAATATCGTCAAGGCGTGGTTATCTACAAAGAGACGCTATCCACTCGCGGGTGCTACCGTACAAATACTCCCAGGTACGCACATTACACGGTGCCGTCTTCAATGGCCGACTGGAAAACAGAGGCTGGTGGTGATACTCCCCATTTTGTCATCCGAGAACACGATCTGGCTGTCTTGCGTCCCAACGAGATTGTTTTTGGGCAGGTGAACTGTGTAGAGGAGGTCGCCCAGCGGATGACCACCATCCTGGGTGGCCCGCGTCTTCTTTCAGACGAGTTGCTAGTGCAGCTACATGTCTTTCGCGAGACGGACCCCCAGAGGAGGGACGTCCTTCACTTGGTTACGTTGATTGCCCATTGTGTGTCCGACGGAATAGCGAAGAGGACGCTGATGCGGTGCTTGTTAGATACCCTCGCGAGGGGAGGAAATCCAGAGTCACAACCCGCTCAGGTTCCACTGGAGGACAGGTTGGCTATGTTGATTTCCTCGAGTGATCTCGAACCCATGGAATTGCGCTCGCTTGCTCCGGCAAGGCGACGCTGGCGAAGGGCGATCGGCGCTGTTATATTGCAACTGAGGAGAGCAAAACGACAGGTAGGTAAATATTACATTTTCCCAATCTTTTGCTCATTTATCGTTAGGGCGGGCATACGCTTCCATGTCGCGTCACACGCGCAACACCGTATACTCTCGCGCGACCCGGCTTCGTCTCCACCTTGCTTGCACAACCACAGACCACTTCTGTGCTTGCCAACTGTCGTCTGCATGGGCTTACGTTTGGAATTGCATTGCTCCCGCTCGCACAAGTGGCGATGACCCGGGTGCTCTACCGACGGTACTTGCGTGGCGAAATGACCGAGGAAGAATGGGCGTTTAGAAAAAGGCAGCCATATCGGAATGTCGGTCCGTTCAGCTTGCGCCCTTACCTAGACAATCAATGGTTCGAGGGGGGTGGCGCAGGCGAGTTCACGCTTGCCGTCAGTAGGTACACGTACGAACTCCCGTTCATGACGGTGGGCAGAACAGAACCACACCAGTACCATGAACAGGAATTATCCAATGGTGCACCACCGTTCTCCGATCTGCTCACGTTTGATCGCTTTTTGCATCGTGCCGGGCTAGTCAGGAAGCAGGCAAATGCATTTTTCAGTCATCCCTTGTTTTTCGAGATCATGCATGCAGACGCACTGGGAATCTTTCGTTATTCCTTGCAGCGGAAAAAAGACATCGAGACTCCCAATGTCATTGACATGTATCGCAAGTCGGATGAGGTTTTGGCGGTCACCGACATGCCTGTATACGCTACCCATACAGGGTCTAGCTTGGGTAATGTATGTCTTTTCCACTGGATTTCATCCAAATTCTCATTCCCAACTTATCACTAGATAGACCCGATACTCCCGACTGAATATCCCTTGCCGCCTACCCATCCTCTCTCACCTTTTACTGCTGTTCCACATAGGGCCAGAGCAGGGTACGTGTCCCCACCTCCTACCCCGGGTATGGATACAACCCCCCGAATTGCCTTGGAGAAAACTATAGAGCATTTCTATTCGCGTCCAGCGGAGCTTTACCTCGGTGCATTAACTTCACGAGGCCAGATGACCATCTACGTCCGTTATGATGCCAACGTGTACGGGGACGGTGTGGCAAGAGAGTGGTTGGATGAAGTGAGGGGGGCGATGTTATGGTTCCTTGGTCAGACACATAAATCGCGTCGTGATCAACGTGGTGGTGATGCACCACACGTATGAATGCAAGTTGGAAGCGTGCAGTATTTCGCAAAATAACTGCTTTTCCGGTTCATGGGTTTGCTTGTATGCAGCGTTAATTTGACGTTCGGCGACCCCAATTGTTTTGTAATCGTAACGATGGGATGTGGTGTATGCTCATAGTGAAGCGATTTAATCTACTCCGCTGGTCTTATGTTTTTATGCGCTTTGCAGTGTTACAGCCATCCATTTGGGCCCGCTCCCGACTGTCGCCGGAAGTATGAAAGGATAAATCTGACGAAAAAATGTATATTGGTCAATGCTTACATTCAAGCACTCCTTTGTCCTACGTTATTTAGAATAGCAGACAATTGTTGGAGTAATCGCCGTGATGTGAGGCAGAAAGATGAGTTGCATGTTCATTTGAAGTATCACTGGAACAGGTCCGGTAATCAAGGTTAAGAATCTGTCTGCGTCAATACGTTGTAGCAAACTGTGCCAGTTTGAAAAGGGCTCTTCCGTGCAAATTACATCCCAGTGCTCCAGGCAACGAAACCAGTCACAGTAAAGCAATAGCATGCACTAGCATCATGGTCGGAAAGTTGATCTACACCGAGAATGAGTGTTAGTAATGAATTGTGTTTGCGGACCATACATTTCTGAGTCACTCCAGCCAAGGGCGGAGGAAGTTGCCGAACGGCAACGCAAGATCATGATGTGATGTTTACCTGGCGAATACCTATTGAAACATCATAGCATCCCCTTGCGACAGAGTCATGGCTCATGAGGGTATTTCAGGCTTACATCTGACCGCCCATCTGACTGTCCCCTTGTCCTCGTACAAATCCCACTGCTGAGAAAGCGGTGATGATGACATTGGCTGAACAGTGACACCGTTTCGTGGAAGTGTCACCATTCTCGTCGAAATAGATGGTAGTATCTGCATCGGGGACGATGTCTAGCTATGCCTTGGCTACCTGGTGATTAAAAAAAATCGAGGATCTGTGCCCCGCTGTCAGGAAAACGTAATGGTGTCTTGATCCAAATTGTATGTGAGATTTGGCAAATTACTCCGCTGGTCTCTACTAGTGGGAGCATTGAAAAATACTTGCCGTCTTGGATGACTGTTACCCCGTCACATTGACCCTACACTTCAGAGTTACGGATATACAAAGTGGATAGTTCAAGTCGACAAAGGGTCACGTGCAAGAGATCTGAGACAAAGGAATGGAGAAAGGAATCAGAATATATGGTAATGACTGGGTACGCATTCACATCTTTTCTTATAGTTTTGGCCCACTCAAATTAGCACCTATAATGCCCATCAATGTAAGTACTTGTCATGCCATCCGATGACCCAAGGAGTTTTCCAATTAGGGCTACCCAGTGAGAGTGGTCTCCCAATCATGAGCAGACTCTCGATGGGCAGAAGACAGTCGTTCTGCCCTATGGGTTCAGAGCGATCGTGATGCTATGAAACACTGTCCATATTGAGCCAATTTTACCCTTACTTGAACCAAACTCATAATGGCCCGTGACACCGCCTTCCATCCCAATGAGATCGTTTTTGGGGAGGTGGCCTGCGCAGAAGAGGTCCCCCAGAGGATGGCTGCCATCTTGAGTGGCCCACGTCCTCTTTCAGACGAGTTACTAGTCCAGCTGTATGTCTTTCGCGAGACAGACTCCCAGAGGATGGACATTCTCCACATCATGACGTTGATAACCCATTGTGTGACGGACGGAACGGCGAAAATAACGTTTATGCGGTGCTTGGTGGATACCCTCGCGAGGGGTGGAGATGCAGAGTCGAAACCCGCCCAGGTCCCACTGGAGGAGAGGTTGGCCATGTTGATTCCCTCGAGCGATCTCGAGCCCATAGAATTGCGCTCGCTCAGTCCGGTAAAACGACGTTGGCGGAAGGCGATCGCCACCGTGATATACCGACTGAGGAATGCAAAATGCCAGGTAGGTAAATGCTATCTTTTCCTCAACTTTTGTTGATTATTCGCCAGGGTGGGCATACGCTTCCATGTCGCCGCACACGCGTGACATCATATACTCCCGCGCGATCTGGATTTGTCTTTACCTCGCTCACACAAACAGAGACCACTACCGTGCTTGCCAACTGTCGCCCGAACGGGGTCACATTTGGAGCTGCATTGGTCCCGCTTGCACAAGTGGCGATGACCCGAGTGCTCTACAGACGGTACTTGCGCGGCGAAATGACCGGGGAAGAATGGGCGTTTAGGAAAAGGCAGCCGTATCGGAATGGCGGTCCGTTCAACTTGCGCCATTACCTAGACAAGCAATGGTTTGAGAGAGGCGGTGCAGGTGATTTCATACTTGCCATCAATACACGCCTGTGGGAGCTCCCGTTCATGACGTTGGGTGGAACGGAGGCACACCAGTATCGCAAACAGGAACTACCAGATGGTGCGCCGTCGTTCTCGGATCTCCTCACATTTGATCGCTTCCTGCATCGCGCCAAGTTGTTGAGGAAGCAGGCAAATATATTTTTCAATCATCCACTGTTTTTCGAGATCATGCATGCGACAAGTTTGGCATGGGCTCAGCGTTCTTTGTAGTATATAAAGGACAGTGAGATTGCCAATGCCATTGGCACGCAGGACGAGGAGGTTCTGGCGGTCACCGACATGCCTGGGATTATTGCCCATGGAGGTTCTAGCTTTGGTAACGTGCGTCTTTTCCGCTGATCTTTGTCCAAATTCCCACTAGCCCATCATCAGGTAGACCCAATACTCCCGACTGAATACCCCTTACCACCTAGTCACCCGCTCTCACCCTTTTCGTCCATTCCACACAAGGCCAGAGCAGGGTACGTGACCCCATCTCCTACAATGGATGCGGATACAACCCCGCGAATCGTCCTGGAGAATGCTATAGCGCAACTGCATCCGCGTCCGGCGGAGCTTTACCTCGGTGCATTGACTTCACGGGGACAGATGACCATATATGTCTGTTATGACGGCAACGTGTACGAGGATGAGGTGGTAGAGAGTGGACGTTGTGGTACCTTGGTCAGACACATCGGTCGCGTCAAGCTGAACGTGGTTGTGATCCACCACGGGTATAATTGCGAGTCGGCATGTCTCCGAGTCATCGACTCTCCGATCACCAGACTAGGATCGATAACGTGATGATAATTTGATGGTAGAGGTATCTGAGGCGAACGTTGGTGGTATCGTCGCTTTGAGATTGGGGTGAGCAGCGGGGTCGGACGTGCTGAGCATGATGTAAGTTACATAGATGTGCTACCAGTAGGGAACGGGGAAACGAAACTTGTTTTAACCTTCGGGCTGAACGAACTGTGTAATTCAGTGGTATCATAAATTGTTGAGCTTCGGCTAATGAGCACAGTCACTCATTTCCCCGAGCCATTTCTACGCCACAGCATTATTGACACGAAGAACAATGTTCATCTCCTGTCTCCTCCAACTACATTCTTGATCTAAATGTGATCCCCATCGAACCTATCGTGAAGACTCGGACGTGCCGTCAAAATGCGAATAGTCTTGGTATTGAATTTATCGCGCTAGTAGCGAAATACCAGAATTCGTGGATCAACACGGGTATTGCGAGCAGTTTCGTTTTGTCCCAAATACTCACTCGTATGTTCTTACCGTTCATCCATTCGTCCGCCAAACTAATCACTGCACCATCAGTCTCTTTTTTGGCCGACTACCGCCGCCGACGTGCCCGACCTGTACCCATTCTTCGAAGAACTAAACAGTCTGTCTTCGAACTATATTGTGACCTCAAACACGACCTCAGCCTCGATGTTCCCCACTATCAGTGCCGCCGTCCTACAGTACCTCGGCTCCAACTTTGACTTGGCCACCTTCTATGGCGCATCCAACCAGCTCGCCTCACGCCTCGTCCCACAATCGTACATCGACCCCTCCAACCCCTCATCGATCACGGCCGTCGCCGAGGCGATCTGGGACGGACTGCAGATTATCAACGCGCCGCTCCAAGCAGAAATCGAAGGTCTCTTTGGTACTGTTCCAGTGCTCATTTTGGGAAACATGGCCACCGCCACATCCGAGTTGGTGAACACAACCGGGGCGAACCCAGGATTGTACGAAGCCGGGTGGCATGTCATCTACGCTGCGTGAGTACTTGATTCTGATCCCCACGCATCTTCGGTGCTACCACGGCTAAGCTGATTTGAACTATTACTTGTGACTCGTGACGATGCTTCTCAACTTGCTCATATTGCAATGTGTATTGCAGGCCGTGGACGATCGGGCCCAACGCAACGATCAACTCGGAGGTGATGACGGCCATACACAACGCTGTCTCGCCGTTGACCACGTTGGGGATCACGAGTAGCTACCAGAACGAAGGGGACCCGTTCGAGGAAAACTGGCAAGAAGGTACCATATCGACCTCGTCTTTTTTCCCTCTCGATCTAATGTGCTTGTTGTTCGTGAACTCCAGCGTTCTTCGGATACAAGTATGGTAAACTGTCGTCCATCAAGCAGAAATATGATCCCGCAAACTGTGAGTGGATGCTTGGCTCGCTCGAAAACCTGAGCACTGATGAAAGATGATAAAGTCTTTACGTCATACAAGGTAAAAAAAACCCTCCTTGAGCGACACGTTTTTGAAAGTATACTCATGATATCCTCCAGGGCGTCGCCTCTATGACAACCCTTCCTGCCTACCAATGTTATGCAGACAGAGAACGAGCTGTTTTAAAGAGCATTGATGAGTCCTAGACCCCTAGTGGTCAGTCGAGGGTGGTGGCGTGTTCGATCCAGCAAGCAGTGTCCAATGTATTTCCTATGTTGTTCTGAGTGTATTGTTGCAGGAGAATCTGATTTCGGATTATTCTTGCCTTGCGAATTTTTGCAGCAATCTAAAACGATGTTTCGTCTAAATTGGGTGGACTCGGTATAAACTGGTTGACTTGCAAACACCGTTCAGAGTTGTTCGGGATCACCCTCTGTCAGTATCATCTCTCTGGTTCCAAGGCAATATTCTCTTTCTATGACAAAATATGCTGACAAACAGAACGGGCTGTTCTAAAAAGCGTTGATGGGTCTAGACACCCCTGGCCCTAGTACTGGGAAGATGACATTACCTTGACTGTAACTAACCTTGGTTGAATACGATTTAAAATGCTAAAGGAGTGGAGGTACATCGTCGATATCGCCACCTACGTCCGAAAACCTAACAAGCAATAGCGAAGGCGTGTACCGCGCAGCCCGCTTCTTCGATCACGCCGAGGGGTTAAAGAAGCCACATTTGGGGCAAGGGGAACTCACGTGTATCCTCCCACGCATTGTCCCTTTGACAAAGACCGCGCAACAATTCTAACAGTGCATAGCGTGAAGCTGCGAGTCTTCTCTGAACGCAAGGATAGTCAGGAAGCGAACGAGGAACGGACAAACCTTCGGTTCCCTTTCCATGAGTACCATATTTGCATCATCCTTCGTGAAAGCAAAATTCTGCGACATCCGCTAGCTATAGCCTGACATAAGAAAGTCCACCTGCCAAATGGGTCCGACAACCGTTCCCACCGGACCCGACTTTGATTCGTGCCACGTCGAGCGCGACGTCCGCGTATACCACAGACTGACGTAGGCAAACCAGATGAAAAACGTCCCGAGCGTAAACTGCAACTCACCGAGATGCGTCTGTCACTTCTGCACGTCTGCTGCGAGACCAGAAAGGGTTGTCTCACAATCTTGCGAATTTCCCTGTCTTGAACGCGTTGATTCTGAGTCTTGAAAGTCGAGGAGAGAAGGGATTGCTGACCTTCCGAAATTAACGATCGTCCCTGATTCCAAGGAACTGGTCACTGGACAGCCAAGCTCTGGTCATCGAACATTCCACCTCTTTATATGTGAGTGAAACCGGCTATTAATGATACATGCCAGTTAGCAAGTAGCTCGTGCTCGCTGAGTCTCGCTCACCAAAGTCACTTATAGCGGTTTGCGGAAGTAATGGCAGTCGCACGTTTTTGTTTGTGTGGGTCACAGACTCCTTTTGTCGATGTTCCACTCTCAAGCACTCTACAGGCGTAAAATAAGCAGATCTCCCAAAGGACGGCGTTTATTTCGAGCTCTCGGAAGACCCTAGAAAGACGGGGCATACAAATTTGTCGATGAAAAGGTTGGCCAAAGCGGTTGCGTTGTTTTGTTCTGAAGCGTCAACTATTGTAGGTCCACAGACGGATGTTTGTTCTTCCGAAGTGATTTTCATTTTCAGCCATTTTCAGCGCGACGAGTGTTCCGGTATATCTCACGACGTCTTCGGTGTCCACAGACTCGCTATGATGGACACGAACGCCTCCTATCCCCGACCTCCCAGAAACACCACCTGGGGACGCTTTGACACACGAGCGCAACTCGAACAACAATGGTCGTTAATCTCAGATTCCAACGCGGGCTATAACTTGTTTCGTTGATATTTCTCTTCTGTCTTTGGAACCACTGCCTCGGCAGGTTATTCTCCCCCTTGGATAATTTATCTACCGCCCACTTCAGGGTCCTATCCATATTATGTCGGGACTTCCCCCAGAAACTTCGAGGTCTACGCGTCAGGACGCGCCTCAAGTCGCGGAGGGTCTTCCGAAAGCACCATTTGATATGGTTCGGGGGACAGCTCTCCCTACCACGTATTCATTCCCAGGACCGTTACAGCCTCCTGTGAGCTTGCTTCCTAATAGTACTTTTTGTACAATGTCCTCGTTCGCCATGGGTGCGTATTGGCCCAGTTGCGCGTCAACCTTCCAAGGTCATAGCGCTGACCCAACACCAGACTTGACAAGGCCGATGAACAATCCTAACCTCCGAACTCAAGCTATCCTTAATAACGCACTCCTTCGAAATGCCACTAGTGTCGCCACCCTCCAGCTGTCGCGGTCCACTGGTTACATTGAGCCACCCGCCATAGTCAGGTTTCAGCCCCCATTAACTAACATGCGGCCCGAGCCACCTTCGACTTCGGATCTACAGCAAGGTCAACAGTCTTTACAGGCCGCTCAGCAAGGCCTTAGCGTGAACAAACCTCCCAAGGAACCTGGGCAGGTCCGCAGAAAGGGTCGTCGGTCCGACAAGGGCCGTCGCGTGGCTCACGTTGCAGCGGCGGCGGTCCACGTCCAAAGCGATCAGACGAACAGCCAAGTCTGTCCAGGTCAGAACCAGCTGCAGGGTACTCGACACGACGACGCCGTGGGGAGACCTTCCGAGCAACCTGGACGCGTCCACAGAACAGATCGTCAGCCCGACGAAGACTCTCGTGTGACTGACGTTGCACCGGCGCTGGATCTCCAAAGCGATCAGACAAATAATCAAATCGATCGGCGCCAGAACCATTTGCAGACTGTTCAGCGAGACAACGTCGGGGAGGAACTTTCCAAGGAACCTGGGAAGGTCGACAGAAACGATCATCAATCTGACAAAGACCCTCGTGCAACACCGGCGGTGTATCTCCAAAGCGACGAGACGAACATCCTACTCCATCCCCTGGAGAGGGACTTTTCGGTTCACACCTGTTCGAACAATCCGGAGAGTGCATGCGCGCGGTCTGGAACTGTTTGCCTCGATGCCTTTTACACCTTCATCCGCGAGTATTCAGTGACGCTATCGTCCGAGCAGATTGCCGAATACGTCTTCGCTGCCATGTTTCCGGAACATGTGGGTGAAGAACAGCCTGTTAACCAACCCGCGCAAGTCGACGCCACCGATGCAACATCGTCCAGTAACACAAACACACCCTCGAGTTGGGGAATAACCTCGCCGAGTTCGAGCACGGTAGTTTCATCCCCGGCTGCAGTATACTCGTCACCGACCGGATCCTCCCTCTCTGCGCTGGAACAACTTCAAGCGGCCGGATCGCCATCAACGAGTTCTACGAGTTGTTCTGTTAGAAAACGCCCGCAGTTGGCAGACTGCTCTGAGGAACGTCCACAAAAGCGACAGCGAATGGAATGCGCGGATGCTGCGGTAGGTCTAACAGTATGGCATGCCTCTCGTGACCTAATTCTCCCACTACAGTCGGACGATCATCGTGAGGCGTGCAACGTCGAGATACTCGATTGCACAAAGGAATCGGGGCCTCCCGAAGAGAAGTATGAGTACATTTGTCGCATTTGCATGATACATGCCAAGGCGGTCACACCGTAAGTCTTGCTGGGTTTTACATCCTCGAATGGGTCATTTGTGCTGACTCTGATTCGTTCAGGTTACCCTGCAAAGACGAGTTGAGGTGCCACATCGAGTCCATGCACGAGCCGTTTCTGGTACTCGTCGACCACGAGAGATTCAATATACTCAAGCCTCAGCGGAGTGATCGGTATGAGAACCTCGTGCCTTTGATCAGGTTTTGCATTCCGCTGCAGTTACGAGCACAGCAGCGTGGTGTGGTGATACCACCAGATCGGGATCTCACTATTTTGTACCCTTACATCGCTGCATTTTTATATCATCGCTAACACTCACTCCTTACAACGAACGTCTTTCTAACTTTATACTCAGGACCTGGTTGCTCACATCGTATCACGCAATGTCTTTTTACGCTCAATCGCTACAACTTGTTATACTTTAACTTACGGTTATTTGATTGGAATACTATATAATGCTACATTTTCCATGCTGGAATCAAACAGACGATCGTGGCTATCCTGTGAACTGAATCCAGAACATTTTGAAACGTATGCAACTTAAGTAGGGTCAACGCGCGGTACAGAACAAGAAATGAAAACGATGCCTGGTGGCTTTCGCTCTCGAGTCGCCGTATATCTCGCCGTAGTAATGTCATCATCTGATTTAGTGTGTCGCAACACGTTTGCCGCTCAACATTGCCTCCTCTACCTGCTGGAAATAACGCTTCTCATGGAGCCGATGCTAAAGCCAAATTCACATACCTTATCAACAATATATATTTACGACTCGATCGAACTTAAGGACTCATTCCAAGAGTTTAATGGTCATACGATTGGATAAACAAGTATGATAAGCTGGCATAATCCCCATGTCAGTCAGATTGGGGAGGAATTGAATGCAGCGGAGAAAGGTGGTCCTTCCTACTTCATGTCCCAAGCCGCTCCGATCCGTAATCATGGTAGCGGAAAGTTCTCAGCAGCCACTGATGTCCAGTAGGATAGAGACTGGTTATGACGTTTCAAGCTTGAATGCGTCAGGCCGAAATCTAGTGTTGAGTCCTTCAACGAACATCGATGGATCAATACTCGTGATAGACTAACTTTATAAGCTTCTTGTTTAGTTTCACCGCCGCACGATGTTATAGTTGGTAGGGCCCTGACCCTGCGTACTCTGCCGAGTCCCTTGATTTGTAGACTGGGAGGTGCTTGCTCCCTGGTTGGTGCCCCGCGTATCCTGTTGAGCCCCCTTGGAATTACTGTCACAGTCGATGAAAATGTTCACAAGGTCTCGTAGAAACACAGTAAGAGTGGACGTACCGAGGAGTACAAGTTGGAACAGACGATTTCCCCATTGTTGGTGGAGTGAAGGGGAGCAGCTCTATGACTAAGGCGCCATGCGGGGGTTTAAAAGCAATGCTTACTACTAGCGCTTTGAAGTTCAAGGAAAATGGTAGATCTAATGCGCTGCAAGTTCGAAATAAGTACCATAGTAGTATGTGCGGAGGGCTACTGGGTCAAATTCAAATGGACAGGGAAGTACAACGAATATCGCAATCACAGCCAGTGCAAGAGGGTGCTAATGATTCGGATCCGGCCTGTGGGATTATAGTACTATATGCATGCAGCCGCACTGCATACTTGCAAATCCCACAACCTCCATCATGATGCATGTCGATGGGTCGGGCCTGAGCTTTCGACCTTCTGCTCAACATCTCATACCCGTTATTTCGTCGAACACGTTACGTTACAATAGATCCTGCTCGTGAGTGGCCCACTCATCAACCCGGCGACGCGTTGACCCTCTCCCTCAGCGTTCAGCCTTTCTATCAAGCCATCAATGCTGGCCCGGCCCGTTGCTCCAAGTCAGTACAATAGTCGGTCGTAGTTGATATTGTCGCTAAGACTTCCAATATCAGTACGCCTTCAACTTTAGAGTGGAAGCGCCTAGTCCACCCAGAGGGACAACCTTATTTCGTGCTAACCGGCGAATTTCATTTTGCAGTCGTTACTGCTGGAAATATTGAGGATATGCAGATCGAAAGGCAAATTCTAGATTATGCAAGATTGGCGAGCGAGGAACTTCGGAACCATGGTATCATTCTTCCGTCCCAGTGCGAGCTGATTTTGGAGCTGGAGAATCACAACTGCAATTACTATTTCGTGGACCATGTTGCACAAAAGTTATTCTGGCTTTCAGACGTGGAGTCTGAATCGCTGTATATCCCGCCAGCAAAATCACTCTCTCATCTCGGTACGGTGGGTCATGCATTTGGAGTGTGCTTCCGCTCACTGTCATGTAGAGCCCATGCTACAAGCTTACTACTGGGTTTACATGGAATACTTCCCGATGCACCACGAGTCCCGTCAGTCGGAACTCTCTCAGTTTGTCGATGATCTTTACAATATTATCTCTCACGGCCTGGCTGGTACGAGATATTCTGAACGCCGCATTTTAATTGGCCGATTTCTCGTTCAAACAGACAGATTAATATCACGGACATCGACGTTCCCATACACTGCAGACGCGTGCAGACAGTTTTTGGAGCTCTTGTCCAGGAAGAGAGGTAGGTTGATCATTCATGTCTCCGACACCCCATAACCTGTTCTACATCACAGGGCAATGCATTGATGGATATACGCTCTGCTACGCAGGTGAGAGATATTTGTAATTTCAGCATCTACTAGTAGTTCTGATCCCACCTTATCAGCACGCATTACAGCTGCGATAAGTACGAGGTGCAATATACTATGCGGAATAACTAGCACTAACATTTATTTTCCAGTGAACCAGCGCTTTAACACGTACTATGGGCAGGAATTCGCCCAGTTAGACAGGCAGCAGTATCCCGCCGACTCTTTTGAACATCAAGGGTTGTGGACTATGGCCAGTTTACTGATGTGGCGTGTTCCACGGTACTACAACAACCTCTTAGAAGATATTTACACGAACGGATCCGTAGCGGATCAGTGGATATATCTGCTGTCGCTCTGCATTACCGATTGGAGGGACAGCTTATTATGGGTGCATACGTCCACACGTTGGGTCTGAGCTAGCGCTCATAATGTTTTTTTTTTTCTTGCAGAGCCTGCCAGTTTTGATGTAAGTCAAATAACGCCCAGCACGTCTCCATTTTGACGAAGGAACGCTCACAGCGGTAGTATCCTTCTCGTGATTGCGGGTGGGACTATATCTACCGCAGTCTTGCCAGTTCTTTCTACCGCAATGAGCATTTCTTCCGCTTCCTGTCTTCATCTATGGCATCGCTCGTTTATTGAGGCCAATCCACCCGACTGCGTTTGTTTTTTAACGCCTATCCCGTCTCCCCAATTTTACTGACTTTACTCCAGATTCACTATGTCCGCCTCGCCAAATCCAACACTGTTGGATTTCTTGTGCTGTCGTTCGTATTCAGCCTGCCTAAAGCAAGCTGCCTCTGGGGGATCTTGCTTTTCATTGTCCAATTTCTCCTCGTTGCGTACGATCAAGGGAATAGACTGATCGTGATAGTGGCTACGCCTGTCTTCGTTTTCATACTAGGCATAGTATGGCGGGTGGTATTCCCGGGAGAGATGACACTTCTCGGGTCGTTTATCTCTCTATTTCTCCCTCGTCAGCATTCAGCATTTGACATGGGTGAGGAAGCCACGATGGTGTGAGCGTGTACCCATCTTCGCAGGTTTACACACTCCAGATGTGGGTAAAAACTTACCCCCAGCTAGGTGTCCAAAATTAGGGAGACTAGCATCATTGATACCCAAGCAGACTTCGGCATCAGGATACCAAACATGCGGCTAGGGTGTATTTATACAGATCGATCGGTGTACTATATTACGGATGAATCAATGACTACTTTCAGTAAACCAAATCGGGCCGTACAAATCCGACCAACGTATAGCACTCCGCAATGATCCGGGAGTGCATATAGGTACATGACGTTTTCGAGACGAGCAAGGTGGTCAGGTACACAGAACACTAGCATCGAAGTAATTGTTCATCAGTGTTTCTTCTCTTTCACTGGGCCTGCGGCATCTGGGCTCCTTCTCTCTGACGACAGAGGTCTCGCTGGCATACCACTCAGCCAGGAGGCTGACAGGCTATTCGCCGCTAGGTTGGCCGATGATGATATACCTGGTATGCGGGTGCCCGGCGTCCCGCTCAGACGGGTGGCTGGGAGCCCACTCGGCGGTGGTGGGCTCACCGGTGACCACCCAATCCTCATCTTGGCAAGTGGTGGCCCGCTCATGCGAGTAGCTGGCAGTCCCCGGCTATTCGACGGTGTCCGCGCAACTGGTGCCAGTGGCCCATTGCTTGGCTGGGTAGGGGCGCCGGTGATAGTTGGTAGTCTCGTGTCCGCCAGGGTATCTGTGCCTGTGTCTGGCGTACTTGTCACAGCCGTCTTCATGGCTTGAGCATCGGCAAGCTCTTGCGTGCAAAATACGACAACCTCAGTCATGGAGGGGCGCGCCGATTCGAGGGGTGACCAGCATTGCTGCAAGAATGCCCAACAACGGTCTGTGAGACGTGGGTTGCCTGGCCAGCTGGGGCCGACTGGCGGGTGCAAGGTATTGTTTCTGGAAATGGTGGCCATGATCTCCTCTTTTGTGGAATGGTCATGGTAGGGAACTTTTCCTGACAATATCTGCTCGGCGTCCGACGTGTACATCGGTCACAATGTAGTAAGTACCAAGTGTGACTCGGAAATTGATGAAAGATTACAATGGCTACATGTTACTCACCTGAAGCATGATAGCACCAAAGGAATACACATCACTTTGCTTGGTCGGAAGGTTTTTTGGAGCACTCTTGTCTGAATTTCCTATGGTCATTAACTCTGGTGCTGCCCATCGAAGTATGTCTATTTCCTGTATCAGCTGGGGAAACAATGGGCCTGGGTGTGCATGCTTGTCTGGTAGAGTCATGCAGCTGAACTCTGAAAGCAAAGCTGTCCCATGCATGTCGACAGCAACATTGGACTATGTATCAGTCCATGGAAAGGGTATGAACAAGGCAAGGACACATGAATATGGAATGACATACACCAGATAGGCAACCATAAAGGATGTCCTTGGAATGCACTGCTCAGCAGAAGACCAATTAAGAATGGTAGGCTAATGAAAGATAATATCAGATGGTGCTTACAATAATGTAGACCAGATGCAACATCATTGATCTCAAGAAGTGAAATTGAATCCTTTGGATCACAGGGAGAAAAGATAAACACACCAAAGCAAGTACTTGCACATCTGTTAGCTCTTCATGGATGCATTCCAGATAAGATGTAAGTGTTCCATTTTCAGTCCATGGAATTACCATGGTAAACTGGTCATGGTTCCCAGTTGCCCATATTAATGGTAAGATATTGATATGGTCAAGTTCTGACCACAATCCAATCATACATTGCATTTGCTAAAACAAACTGATCAAAAACACTGGATGACACTCAATGGAATGTAATGACACATACATTTAGCTTCTCAGAGAAATTGCTGTCATTGGTGGGTTCAATCCTGACAACTTTCATTGCAACCTAGCAAGACATGTTAATTCATGATATCAAAGAGTATGTTGCACCAACCTTGAGAGTCTGATGAGATGTGTGGAGAGTGCCCTGATAGATGTCCCAGAAAGAGTGCTTTGAAAAGAGAACCTTGTTGTCTTGTTTCACCCAATCAGTGAGATCAAGTGGTGACTCAATACCAAAGCACTGAAGTGACAATGAATTATCTCTCAGAGTAACAATCCCTAATAATGGATGAGGTATTTGTAACAACTGGGAAAACCAGATGGTTACCATTGCTTGAAACGACCAAATAGTGCTCTGACAGTAATGCATCAAGTGATGTCTCGAGGTCTTGAAGCTTCAATAGTAGCCCCTATATCACCAGCCCAACTTGAAGTTCAAGCATGCATATATTGAACAAGAGCACATACTTTTTTAAGCATAGATATCCACAGACTGTCATGGGTTATTACAGCATTGGCTGAAGGTTGCTATACTATGGGTAAGCAGATATAGTAGATCCATATTTTCTTATTCGAACCTTTGTCAGCAAATACTGGTTGATGATCTCCGAAGGATGAGAAGGCTAGAGAATGATGTGTTCAACTTTCATAAATTTATAAAATGGATCAAAATAACTTACAGGAGATACTGGTGGTATATGCTGTATTGTTGCAGTGCTTTCACTAGCAAGTGTTGCTGAATTTACGCTCCTAAACCTGCCTATGTGCTGATTGGAGGATGAAAGACGACTGTTGTTCGTCCTGCGATGAGAAGCTTGTGAAGTCGTAGTTCCTCTCGGACCTCTCCCCTCTCGAGTAACCGTAGTAGTCAATTGTTGTGGAAGTAAAGACCGTGCGATGTCATTGTGCGTAATTGCAAATGATTGGATGAATATGGTCTGATTATCGTTTCCTTGCCGTTCGACTGGGGGTCCAACCTTGCATGCAAAGCGACCTTGGGGAGTCCAGTGGGAACCTTCGTGCCCTACCTGGACTATGCCGTCTTCCTCAACCAACTCGCAGCAAACTGGAATCTCCTGATCATCCTTCCTATTGAATGATGCAAGTGACCAGGAACGTGTTTGACAGATCCCGGTGATTAAGTGAAGAGTACTAGGCCTGAATCCTAAGTGCTCGCTGGCAGAACTGAACCACATAGCCCGACAGACAGGGTCAGCAGCCATAGTCTTAAAGATATTTTCGTCTCGTGATGCTAACTTGGAGCATTTCGCACCCTGTGGAACAATGATATGTGACCCGTCCTCAGACAAGGAGGAAGTATACTGAGTTATCGTGCGGCTAGAAGCGCAATTACCAGTAAGCCAGTAATGTGTGTACAATTGTGGTGGTATTACCCGTGACATGCAGCATCTGGACCAGTGAAATACGGTGCATCTCCCTTTTTGATGCGCCAGGATGTTTCCGGAGACGAAAAAACATGTCCAGCATAGAATGTTTCATGTACATAAATGTTCGGCTCCCCGATCCGTGGTGCCAGAGAAAGATCTGGGGAATGATATATGTTGAAAACGACGTTGAAACAGCCATCTTCACCGACGATACCAACGTCCCCAATCTCAAGGCCGTCTTGCCGACCTTGTGGTAGGAGGACTGGGACGGGATCAGGATTCCACAGAGGGTAGCCTTCTTGGAATCCGTGCCTTGCAAACGCGGCTTGTTTAGAAAGAGGTGGTGCTGAGTAAGGCATACTAGCACAACCGTAACATCAATTAGATATTCAGCAATGTGATCGTTACGATGGATCGAGGTCTTGTGGACGAAATTCGTGCGAGAAACAACTGGTTAACAAGCGCGCCGAGCCTCGCAGGGGATGGAAGGTAGTGAGCGCACGTGACAAGTCTCACAGTAACATGATATTATATGGGTCGAACATTCTTAGATTGGTTGCAAGCGACTCGCAGTTGTACTGACTATCATCTTGGCCGCACTGGCTACAATACGACGAATACATCAGACTAAGGTACCGTAGCGTTGCCTCCCGCACTTCGTTCAAACACATTCAAACACCTCGCACGCGTAACCGTCATAACAGAGGTAGATGGTCAACTGTACAGGACAATTTGCGGGGTAGGAGGCAGTGTCACGTATCCTCACTGACTCCTATGTGGAACAAGCCCGCAAAAGGTGAGGACGAGTGGAAAGGGGTACTCACTCAAGAATATCCTATCTACCTAGTGACAGGTTGAGAATGAGGATTGGGATGAAAATCAGTGGAAAAGACGTACATTTCCAAAGCTAGACCCTCCGTGGGTGACGAGCATATCGGCGACCGCCGGAACCTCCTCATCCAACTGGCATCAAACAACAAAAGTGTGTCAACAGCATCGGGAATCTCGATGTCCTGTTTCCGTTGCAGGGAATGATGAAAGAATCACAGAATGTTTACACGGATGATCTCGAAAAACAAGGGATGCTGAAAAACGCATTTGCCTGCTTCCTGACTAACTTGGCACAGTACAAGAAGCGAGTGAGATCGGAGAGTTCGAAGGAATACTTGTTGATGGCAAGCATAAATTCGCCTGCCATCGAACCATTGCTTGTCTAGATAAGGGCGCAAGTTGAACGGCCGAAGTTCCGATACGGCTGCCTGTTCCTGAACGCCAATTCTTTCTCTGACATTTCACCATGCAAGTCGGTAGAGTACCCGGATCTTCGCCACTTGTGCAAGCGGGGGGAATGCAGTTCCAAACATGATCCCAGTTGGCGAGCACTTGCATACGCGAGGTAGAGACGGAGTTAGGTCGCGTAGAGCTGAGTGTGCGCCGTTGCACGAGTACCGCAACATGGGAGCGTATGCCCACCACGGCCCTGACGAATAATCAAGAAAAGGCTGGGAAAAGATAGTATCCACCTACCTGGAACTCTGTACCCCCCACCCGGAATACCATGGCGCCGACCACGCCTCGCAACTCGAAACGTAACCCTGCCGACCTGATCGAGCGCAGTTCCATGGGCTCGAGACCACTCAAGGAAATCCGCATCGCCAATCTCTTCCCCAGTGAAACTTGCTCAGGTTCCCGACTCTGGATCTCCACCTCTCGACGAGGGCATCTGACAAACATCGCATGAGTAGTCTTTTGCGCTCTCCCGTCAGTCACATAATACGTTATCAAACAAGTGAAGCTGACCGTCATGTCTGTTTCGCGAGACTCGGAGACATATTAGTAGCTGGTCCGGAAGGGGACACGAACTACCCGTGATCCGTTGTAAGATCTACTCTGCACAGGCCACCTAGCAAAAATGATTTTCGATGGGATGTAAGACAACGACACCGTATTCTTGGGTGACAAACGGGCAGACATGGGGTCACTGTTGCCCTGTTTTGGAGTCAGCCAGTCGAGACGGCTTCGTGCGATGTACGTACTGGGCAGCGCCTGCGAGTGGATAAAATGTGACTCGGCATAGTGCAGATCAACTGCGGATCGAAGCGGCCATGCCAGAAGGAAAGACTTCGACCAGTTAAGAGTGCAAAATAGGTACACACTCACACCATCGTGGCTTCTTTGCCCGTGTAGATGCTGAATGCAGATGGAGGAGAGAGATAAAGGAACGGAGAAGAGATATGGCGTTTGCCTTTTCGGTGCCAGTGAGTGCCCACCTGCCACACCAGGCCCGGTATGAAACAAAGACAGAAAGAACCCATACGGGGGCGAATTTGAACAAGGACGACTCAGGCCGGAAGACGCATCCGCTGGCTGCTTGACTAGCCCAGCATGATAAAAGGCTCCGCATCCGTCAATTTCTGTCCATCGTCGAGGTGGTGTGTGGTGTCAAACAAGGTCCAGTTAGGTATCGAGTTGAATGGAGAAAACCAAGTTTCGAACATGTTCGGTTCGCAATCGTCATATGAAGCCTATTCGGCCCTGGCACAATGTGTAAGTCAACTTTACATAAAAATTTCAGCCTGCAAGTGGAGTTCAAGACTCCGGCCCGGAGGGAAGATCATCTTTATTACCTCGTGCCTGCGGCGCGCCTATACAGCTTTCAATCTCCTACCGTCCACGGTCGCCAGTGGAGGTTTCCTATGAGAGACCCGCAGATGGATGCACTGGCACGTTCCGCATTGTAAATTCATTAGTGTTCTCTGGCTTGGAGATTCTCGAATGACACCGAGTCTTTTTGCAGGCAATCTGATCAGTCAACACTGATCGTTACTAATAGGCCCAAACTGTTAGTGTCTCCCTTCGTAATGAAACGACCAAAATAGAGTCTGCAGTACAGCAACCCAGCTACTGCATCTCTGGATCAGCTGAGTGAGTCAGAGTATCAACAGCAAATACAATATTTACTATCGTATGTCTTCTTGCATTCGATCTTTGCAGTTATAGATGTGATGCTTTATCTAGATCTTCGAAGTCTCCTGATAGAACCAGATATGATTACTCTGCTGATGGGTAAATTGTGGTATAACTGTTATCGTGTGCAGAGCTAAGGAGGTTGTGAATTGTAGTGACAAAAAACTCACCGATATTTTGCGCACCGAACTATATTCCTATGCATTCAGCAACCTACCTCATCGCCTTATCAACTTACAGAAGAGAGGGTTCGAGCTTCAAGACAGGTCTTCTGTGGCCAAGTTTCTGACATCGCCCAAGAAACTTGCAGACGCTGTTAATAGAATCAAAACGATGGAATATGAGGCCTTCAGGCATCCTGGCCGCAAAATGTCTTACCTTGCGCGGGAGCAGCTGCGTGACGAAGCCATCGCCGGATGGATCAAAGATGCGACAAGATTTACGATCCTTTCACATACCTGGGAGCAACGAGGGGAACTTTCCTACCAAGATTTTATGGGTCAAAAGGATCTCCCTGACCTGCACCTTTGTCAGCAAGACAGCGATCAAATTCGGAGCCTGAAGAAACTGCACAATTTCTGCCACATCTCCAAGGAATTTGCTGAATTTGCATGGGCAGACAATGTCTGTATCGACAAATCCACCATCCCCGAGCTGGATGAGGCAATCCGTTCCATGTTTTCCTGGTATCGCAGCGCCATCATATGCATTATCTACCTTGCCGAAACAAGCACCCTCCTTGACCTCATCCGCGGTTATGATCGGTGGTTCACACGTGGATGGACTTTGCAGGAACTCCTTGCTCCACAGCGACTCAAATTTTACAACAAAGACTGGTATCGTCTTACCGACTTGCTCAATGACAAGATATCCAAGGAGGATGATAGAGAGATCAGGTTGCTCCACGACAAAAGTCTTTCCCGCCAGCTTGACCTGCTTGCTGGTACCATTCTGAAACAGACAGGGATATCCATGGAGCAAATCCGCAGCTTCATCCCGGGAATCCATCATCCGTCCTTACCGGAGCGAATGCGGTGGGCTGCTCGACGAAGCACCACAAAGGAGGAGGACCAATCCTATTCGCTGATGGGGATATTCAATGTCAGCTTTCCCACTGCATACGGCGAGGGTCGAGAACGCGCCTTCTTTAGGTTGTTCCAGGCGATTCTTGAGGTTGGATACCAACGAGACTGGTTCATATGGGCTGGTCAGCCGATTTCACCTTCCATTCATCCATCGCGCATGGTTCCTTCTTCCCCCAACTGCTATGCTCATCTCGGGCCTCACCCACCCAAAGGAGGGATCGAGGCGCTCGACGAACCAGTTGGCTTGACAAACCTCGGTTTGCGCATGACAATCCTCTTCGTCCCGGCGGACGTCAAAGAGCTGGGCGAGCTCACCAGATTTTCCGATGACATTCCTCCCCATATCACCGTCGCATGCCCTTCGATATCCAACAAAATTGTCGAGATGCGTGGGATCAAACACCTTCATGATCCAGATGCCAAGCACCCGACCGAAGAGGAGTTTGCGCTTGGCATCTTGAACGTCAACCCCGAAAAAGACAGTGCTCGATACCCGGACCGCCTATATGCAATCTTGTTGCGGAGGGCTGTCACTCGGAAGTCAGGTTTGTCTACACACGGGAACTGGAAAAAATGCAGCACGGACGAGGTCATCACTTTCGAGCATTATGACAAATCTAAAATATCCAAGGCTGAAGTAGAGGGAATGGTAGCTTGGCCTGCCACATATATCAAACGCAGAGAGGAATGGGTTGAGACGAAGATGGGATTTCGGACGATGTACCTGTGATGGTACTTTCATAGATGTCAAGGTTAGTCATAGTCCTTAACTTCTCTGCCTCCCATTACTTCAACGATCTGAAGAGTAGTACCTACCTTGAAGTCTTCGCAACCTCACTCAGACAATCAGGGGGATATCGTGGTGCAGTCCCACTTAAAATTTGAAGTGGTTAGTACAGAATCTCCTCGACGCTACACTCAGGTATTGTCTATTAGAACAGTGGTAACACAGCTACATGATATTCGTTTGCGTCCTCGGAAAAATGATCGATGCAAGCCGTCGTTTGGGGTATTGGTCATCATGGGATGTACCTGAATCCAGGCGTCTACGTTGACCCCCAAGGTCAGCCATGCACAGTCGTCTCTCGAGCACGTCAAACAAGCTCACCTTATCGGCCAACTCGGTCGTGTCAACAGGTGCGTCCGGATCGAGACGTCCATACAACGCATCTCGTCTCGCATTGTCCCATTTGTACGACAGGTAGAGGACAATGGCAAGCACACCGCCCAGGGCATCGAGGGCGCACGTTGTAGCAAACCCAGTGCTATAATCCAAATCCCGTCAACGATAACACACGCAAAGAGAGAGAAACACGAATGATGGTAGGGAGAGGGGAAGAGACACCATCAATGATCACTCGATTACTTACATATACCGAGGACCTTGCGTGGTCGGGTAAAGGTGCGCGCCCAAGATCGATCCACACTGTCCGATGGCCATGAACATGGGTATGCCCGTGGCCCGTTTGGATTCCGAGCCGAGGTTATGCGCAAACCATGCGATCACAATACCGATCGAGGTGTATGTCCCACTCGTGATGCAAAACACGGCAAAGTACCGCGCGTGCGGGTTGGTCGGGACGACCAATACGATCAGGTATCCGATCGCACCGAGGAAACACGAACTGGCGATGACGAGACCGCGAGTCTGGAAACGATCCGTGAAGTAAGCAGCGCCGCAGAGGACGATGGCGGCGACCGCATATGGAGGGACCGTGAGCAGTTGTGCAAGCGCGTTCGCTGTACAAATCCGTCAGTGTTTATGGCTCGATGCAGTGGAAAAGACTGACTGTATCCAAAGGTTGTGATGATCGTGGGGAGGAACGCGGAAATACTCGCCAAGGCGCAGTTGAGACCAAAGTAGATCACCCCACCCGTATAGATACGCCAGTCGGCGAGTGCCGCGAGAATATGTGCTACCTCCCGGATCAGAGATAACCAGCCGGAAGCGGAAAAGGTGGCATTGCTCACCTTTGTTGACAACCGCCCCGGTATCAGCCTTGGTTCCCCTCGCGCCACGTTCCAAGGCAATCTCCCGTTCCCTCTGTGTGAAGAAATCTGTCGACTCCGGTCGATTGGGAAGGACGAACAGCGTGACGACACCAAGCAAGATTGCAGGAATACCCTATACGATCAGCTCGCACCCTTTTTTCTCGACAGGGATTTGTGTATGATAATACCTCGATCAAGAAGAGAATTCTCCAATCTGACTCGCCACCACTTCCCCCAGTGGTATTGAGAGGCGGCCCATAGTTGATTTGTTGAACGCCGAAAGCAATTAGTCCTCCAAATGCACCTGCGACGGCTGCGAACCCGAACCAGTATCCCATACGAAGACCGAGTTCGGATCTTGTGTAAAAGAACGCTATTCATGGAGAACGATGAACAGATGTCGCACATCGAAGAGAGAGGGAAGAAAAAGCAAACGAGTAGAACGAGGCCGAAGAGACCCTTTGAAAGAAATCGACACCTACAAAAGTAAAGAGGAATCGCTGGACCAAATCCAGCTTCAAAGACCCCAAGGCCGAGCCGGCTACAAACCAGTCCTCCAAAATTGAATGAGGCCGCCTGAGTATATACCCGACAATACCCGGGATCAGTTCAGCTACATGATGATGACGAGAAGCCGGATACGCAACCGACAGTGTGGAGCAGATCCCCCATCCGATAGCAGTTGCTGCCATCCAATAAGATGGTGGGAAGAGCTTGGAACAGACCGTTGCAGGGACTTGGCAAAGGATCTGATCGTGTCATGTTGGAACAAGGTAAATCAGCATCTATGCCAAGGAAGAACGTCAGATGGTATGGAACTCACATATGAGAAGTAAAACACCGAGTTGACCCAGTTGTAAAGGATGCCTGTGGGGTCGCCATTGAGGGTTTCTTGAGGGAGTCCCTGTAGACGAGCGTTTCCCAAGTTGGTTCTATCCAAATCTGTATGAACACAGACGATTAGCAAGAACGCCCTGCGGAAAAACAGGACATCCCTGTGGAGGAGAAGAAGAAAACGTACAAGCGCAGAGGTATAGAAGACATGTGATCGGTAAGATCCGCAGGTCAATTTTCCTTACGAGGCGCCTCTCCTCGTCTGGCGTGGCCAAGGGGGGAGCAGGGGACCCAGGGGTGGATAATTTGTCGAGGTAATCCTTTTCTGCATCCATGGTAGAAGCTGAGAAAAATGGTGGGTCGCAGGCGGGAACTCGGCCCTGAGAACCAGAAGCTGAGAGTGTAAGTTGTCGAGGTGTCGGGTTGAGCGCGGACTCGACAGTCCAAACTTGTCCACTGTCCAGAAGTTGACTTTACCAGCAGGGAGGGTGTTTAAAAAGGCTGTTAAGTATTCCCGTACTCGCCTGCGGATGAACACGTCCGAATTTCCGTCCCACTTGAACGTGCCCTGTCAACATTGTCCTCATGACACTGCCAAAAATTCCCGTCCGCAGCGTGATCAATTGCGATCAGGCGCTGTGCCAGTACGCAATAAGTATGTTGACCATGTGCCTGGCCTGACGTCACGGTGTACCTAGATAAATATAAACATGAGCAGCTGCCACGGGAAGACGATTACTCCCACATGGAAGACGGTGGGGGAGCAGATTGACAACATTAGTAGTAAAATCCCCCTGCAAATATACCTACAGAGGTGTATGTGTGTGCATTGACGTGCATGCCGCACTCGCATCGTGGAAAAGAAGAACGCGACGGCGGCGGAGTAAACTGATTCTATCAGGAACTAGGTACACATTTACGTAATATATTTTTAACTCCGACGACACTGTCAAGAAAATCGATACCCGATATCATCAAGACAAAATCACCTTGCAAACCTCAATCATCAGATTCTTCGGAATCAGGTCCTGCAGAGCCAAGTGAAAAGCCACTGTCAAACGAACCGTAATGGAACTCCCCCAAATGGATCTCAACCTGCTGCCATGCTCGTTCATATGCAGTGATCTGTTGTCCGTCCGTTCCTGGTGGCCTCAGAAACCTCGCGTCCACTGCCGTCAAGCACGGAAGATACTTGAACAGAAACTTTGCTACCGGGAGCGCTTGATCGATGGGCGATTCCGATACAATGAGGCATGTAAAGTTTGTCTCGCGAACCTCGGTCTCCTTGGCCACTGGAACCTGCCTCGCGTCAAGAGGCAAACTAACGACCTGCAATTCCCGGCATGCATTGACGAGTAGTAGCAAACCGCGAAGGGTTGCGTACTTTGTTGAGAATGGAGGATACCCGCCGCGGCCGCAATAGACATTGAAGACCCGAAGTAAAGGCCAGCTGCGAGCCAACTTTTCCAATTCGTCATCATCCAAAGAGATCTGTTCGCTCCACTCGATCATGAGATCACAAAGAGATCGGAGAACCATAAGGGGCTCGAGTGTCTTGAAAGAGAGACGATAGCGCATAACTTCACTTGCCATCTGATCCACTGGAATGGGATGGGAAAAATCTCCAACTGATAATGTGAGGTCTCGGAGGGGGTTTGTGTTCGATCGAGATGTCAGCACATTTAGGAATGAAAGGAGGGCTCCTGTTGTCTGCCGGCCGAGGTGATACAAACGAAAAGTGCGGAATGTTTGATTGTGAGGTCGGAGGAGGGTGGTTACAAGATCAAGATCCCATACTGCGAATTCCAATTCCTCTGCATTACAAAATATCGACTCTGTGGGGGAGAATGCGCCGTCGTGTGGTATTGATCTCTCGGAAAGGGTAACGGAGAGCGCCTTGAGTGTTGGCAACGTGGATAGATATCTCAAGGCAATCCCATCGATGGGCGCATGGAGAACGACGTTCTCGAGGGTTTGCTGACTGCAAATTGCCCGAGAAAGTGCTTGAATAGTCGTCTCAGAGTGTAACCCGGCAGAAAAGCGGAAATCGATGGACTTCAAATTCCGACATAAGAGGGGATAATTATCGAGGAATGAGAGCAAAGTCGCTCCATCTGCTTCGGCCAAGGTCGCTTCGAGGGAAACGAGTGCGGGACCGAGCAAGCGCTGAATGAAGATGATAGGGATATAAGGGGAGGCGATGTAAGGAGTACCCCATTTGAGAACCATCAAGTTGGGCAAGAGGTAAGACGGCCGCATGCTCATGCATTGCAAGAAGCGCACGGAAGTGCTCTCGCAAATGGTGAGTTCTCGAATGCGATGCGAGTATCGGTTAATGATAGCGAATTGGGAGGACGTCGGAGGGACCTGTCTCGGCCATATACATAAGATAGGATATCATGAATGATGATTATGGAATTACCGCGTTATCGAGACCATCTACTGTCGTGTAACACCGGATGAGCGGTTTGAGTGAATACAGCTTCCGCCACAGACGATTGAGTGCAGGCTCGGAAAACGCGCGACATGTTTGGGCCAAGGCAACAAGCGCTTTCCTTGAAATTGGTTCGACTTCGGGATAAAAGGAATCCAGAATGTCACAAAATAGTTCTGGGACCATCAGAGGGTTGCATGGGTCAAACGACGACATGACGCTCAGTCCAGCCCAGAATCTCAATGAGTTCTAGTTTTTGATCGGAGGGCCGAAGCGTGTATAAATTCTGTATTGCGATCAGAGACTAGATATGGATGCTATCAAGGTACTCACTATGGTACATCCAGGCTCAGAGCTGGCCGTCAGGAGTGATTCAAGGTATGATCGGACGACGGACTCAGAAAATAAATGCACAGCCACTATTCGTATGACCATCGGAACCGTGCCACGATCTCATTGCAACCTCAGTGAGAGTGCTGAAACCGGGCTGCGCAACAGAATGTAATTTTATGAATCCGTTGTTGAAGCAACCAAGGTACAGCACTCCTTCACATCTGATTCAATTTCAGAGTCACTAGCAGATTACCGGACCTGATAGCATGACCTGGTAGGTGTCTTCAGGACTCTCCGAGTCGTGGGGAGTTTATTGTATGTCTTCAAAATCAATATGGACCCGAGACAAAACTCAAGAACTTGCCAGCGAAAAACTTGCCAAGAGTCAAATGCATAATGTGACAAAGCATCTTTCCTCAACCGTTGCAGGGAAGCCACCATACTTCCTTGTGTATGTCCACGTCTCGCCCTTCATGTTCATTCCATTTCCTCTTTCACACAACTATGCTCAGACTGACGTCAATTTCGTGGAAGCGACATCGATACTGCGTTCTGTTTGACATTCGGGTACTTGTGATCTGGCTAATGTTCATTAACAATTGTCCTCGAGGTACGTGTTCACCAGATCCCACAACCGCTCGTACTCCTCTATCTCCTCCGTCGACGACGAATCAAACGAAACATCCACCTCGCCGACGGACGGGAAATGTCGACGGAGTATTCCCCCCACCAAATCAGGATCGGTGATGGGAGACTCATGAAAGGAGAGAACCGTATGAGCGGGGTTACAGACAATGCCCTCCTGTTCTGTGCCAACCGTCACCGGAACCTGTCTTGCATCCAAAGGCAACCTGACGTAATCGAGATTTGGACAGCACGCAAGGAGCGACAATAGCCCCTTGAAGGTGACATAGTCGACTGATTCGGATTTCCAAGGACGTTCAGGTGCATTTTGCTACCTTAATTCCAGTTCCTGGAGGGACGACCAGTTACGAGCCAAAGACACCAAGCTATCATCATCGAGCGAAATCCAATAGCCAACATCGATATCCAGAGTGTGAAGGTGATGTAGGGAAGTGAGGGGGCCAAGTGTGTCGGGGTGTATGATGGACTGATGGTACCTCTCTGTGCTGATCTTATTGTGGTCGCGACTAATCAATCGAACGTGATTCGTGCATTTGAAAGACGATAATGCCACAAAGAAAGCGGACACAGCCTCAATGGTAGGTTGGGTGTATAAATTGAGGTCTATGGAACGGATCATTTGGTTCTGGACTCGCAGGAAGTCTGTGAGAAAAGAAAGATCCCATATTGCCAAGCATAACACCTCGACATTGCGGAACGGAATAATGTCAGGTGAAAGGTGAATCTGGGGGAGATTTGACTCTCCGGGATCGAGGACCAGCTTTAAGTGTTTGAGCTTGGGGAACTCGGCGATGCGAACCAGGGCAACATCGTTCACAGGAACAGATACCTTAATGCGTTCAAGGTGATCATGGATAGAAATGGCTTGAGGAAGGAATGTGATGGTGATTGCGGATACCGGTTCGCTTATACCAGTGCTGATGGAGATGGACTTTAGATTCGGGCAATGGAAAAGGTAGTTGGTTAGGAATGATTGTGAAGTCATGTTGTTCACATCGTCCAGCCAAACATCCAAGGAAACAAGTGAGGGACTTAGCAAGTTTCTGATAAACAAGATAGAAATATGCGATTGGAAGCAAAGGCTGTACATGTCCCAGCAGAGGGTCCTTAATTAAATACGAGCAACGACGGGATTAAGCTGGTAGATTGCAAAAAGCAAAGTGAAATGTTGTCGGAAGAACTGATAGTGAGGTCTCTGATGCGGTGAGAGTACCGACGAATGACAGCCCATTCAGTTGGGGATGGTGGTATCTGTCAATGAAATGAGCGATGATACCATTCTAACGGTAAAAATCAATTGAGACGTGCCCTGGCTCTTTCTTCATCTGCAACTGTTGCAAAGCATCGAACGAGAGGTTTCAGTGACCCCAGCTTGCTCCAAAGACGGCTAAGGGCGGGATCTGAGAGTGCACGACATGTTTGAGCTAGAACAAAAAGGGCTGGGCATGCCTCTTCGATTTGTCTGTGCCATTCTCTCACCAGCCTCGTCTGAGCCTTCCCCTCTGGTGGGATAAGACAATCGAGAATGCATTGAAATAAATCATGTTGAAACAAGGGGTTCCGTGTTTTGGAGAGATCGACGGTACTGGAAAACTGATTCATGACCCAAGGTATATTGGAAGAGTAGGGATGACTCGAACGTCTAAGGATGACTCCACTGGCAAACTTTAACACATTATGTAACGCAACTGCCGGCTCTCGATTACTTTCTGTCGAACTACCACTGGCAAGTCCACATATTCGACCTTCAACAGGAAATACAGCGAGCTTATGCGTCATGACAGCAACGATTGCCAACCCCCGGCGAAAGCACCATGTCAGTTTCGTGGTTATGTCTTGCAAGGGGACTATGTATCATCATACTTGTATTCGCTGATGCCTAGTGTGTGCCAATGTCGAGTTGAACTACATCATGGCACAGCGATCTTTGTATACGATCAAGAAAAACACGAGAAACTGGATCGAGAACTCGTACAGGTCCGTTTCTAATTGTCTGTAGTAGACACCCTCTCTGACACCGTGACACGCTGCCAATGTTCTTTATGGCGAAAGCAAACGCCTTCCCGGGGAGGACGACATTTATATTACTCTAGGGGCATGAGGATACTGTAACAGAATTTATGACTGGCCCTTTTCAGGAAAAAAACACTGTCAACTATCCATCGGCGCGAAAATTTGGGCCAAGCATGGACTTGGATCATCGCTAGTGATGTCTTTGACGCGGCTCTGTTCCCCAAGTCAAAAAGTAAGTCGCCCCTTGCACTCGGGATCCATTCTGACGTTCTCAGAACGGAGAGTATCCACATCAGTGGTCAATGTTTCCATCCGAACGGACGAACCTGGTTTGTACTGAGAGTACAGATCCGATTGATGGGCATCGTTTGCTCGTTCAAGCCCTCGTCAAGTTTGATTCCACGCAGGCAAGTAAATCTCACTCATTCATCCAGTCTCTTGACACCCTCGCTGACGGGCCCTTGCTCAGAAATCTGAGATTGCTGGAAAGCGGTGGATTTAGACCTAATCGGCACCCGCAAAGTTGTGCAATACCTCTCGTTAGAAAGGTTGGGTAGTATGACACACCTTGGAACCGGTTTCACAAGCAGAAGTGAAAGGACCCTTTCCGACGCATTCCAGAATATGCCTTCAATCCACCTCTCACATTTAGTCGATGGTGCGGGTTACAACGTCGACGCAATCTTTTCACACAGGTGGAACCAGTCTCAGAATTTCATTGTCAATGCATTTCTTTTTCATGTCTTCATGTACGTATGGTGATGGTAGTAAACACTAATGGCCGTTATTTCTTCTAGTTTTCTTATAGCATCACACCTGCCCACCTACCGGAGTGTGAATATTTGTTCCGCAGATGCAACCTTGTATTGTGCATAAGTGAGGTGAGAAGTGGTGAGGCCGTAGAGTGGTGTAAAATCGAGTTGCGCTCGGGGCTGAAGGATGTCATATGCGTTGTCGAATAAAGTGTAACCCCGTACTCGCCGTCGACTCGTTCTCAACTTGCTCTGCGATTATCATGGCCACTCTCAAAAGGGTGGTCGTATCGACATTTGTCATAAGCTTGTTCGTCGCCCTAGCCATCTCGAACGCGACACCAACCATGAATCAGGAATGGTACCACGAGGACCCTACCATCCGACTACTCACCGACGGCAGGGTGGTGACCGCTTTCACATTCACATCCCGAGTCGTCTTTTTTACGAGGAACACTCGTCGTCCCATACATAGCCATCATTCGCATCAACCCATCGATCCTGCGTTCTGTTTGACATCCGATTATTGTGATCCGGTTAATACTCATTAATCATATCGACCATTCCCAAGGTACCCGTACACCAGATTCCACAAGTGATCATATTTCCCTACCTCATCTGTAAATGTCGAATCAAACCAAATATTCAGCTCGATGACAGATGGGAAATGTCGACAGAGTATTCTCCCCACCAAGTCAGGATCGGTGATGGGAGGGTCCTGAAAGGAAAGAGCCGTAAGAGCAGGATTACAGACAATGCCCTCCTGTTCTGTGCCGACTGTCTCCGTCGCCTGTCTTGCATCCAAAGGCAACCAGAGACATCGGAGCATTGAACAACACACAAGGAGCGACAATAGCCCGTTAACGGTGATGTAGTTGACCAACTCGGATTCCCAAGGATGTCCCTGTACATCATCCCAGCTCAATTCCAGTCCCTGGAGCGAGGGCCAGCCATGAGCCAAAGATACTAAGCTATCATCATCGAGCGAAATCCAATGGCCAACATCGATCTTTAGAGTGTAGAGTTGATGTAGGGAAGCGAGCGGGCCAAGTGTGTTAGCGTGTATGATGGGCTGATGGAGCTTCTTTTCAGGCGTGCGACTAATCGATCGGAGGTGATTCATGCATTTGGAAGACGACAATGCGACAAAGAAAGCAGACATTGCTTCAATGGTAGGTTGGGAGTGGAGAGAGAGATCTATGGAACGGAAAGTTTGGTCCTGGGTTCGTAGGAGGCCCGTGACAAAAGAGAGATCCTACATTTCCAAGGACAACACCTTGACATTGCGGAACGGAATGATGTCAGGTGAGAGGTGAACCTGGTGGAGATTTGACTTTTCAGGATCGAGGACCAACGCTAATTTCTTGACCTTGGGGGACTTGGCAATGTGAAATAGGGCAACATCGTTCACAGGAACAGATAAATCAATCTGTTCAAGGTGATCACCGATAGAAATGGCTTGAGAAAGGTATGCAGTGGTGATTGGGGATACCCGGTCACGGTCATCAACCTCGATGGAGATGGACCCCAGATTCGGGCAAAAGAGAGGGTAATTGGCTAGGAATGATTGTGAAGTCATGTTGTTCACATCGACCAGGGAAACATTCAGGGAAATGAGGAGCTTAGCAAATTTCAGATTAATGAAATGGGGAAATGGCAGTGAAACAGACTCCTGCGCCAGTGGAGGACCCTCAAATTCGGTGTGAGCAACGATGGGTCTAAGCTGGTACATTTCAAAAAGCAGAGCGAAACCTTGTCGGAAGAACTGATGTAGAGTTCTCTGATGCGGTGGGAGTACTGACAAATGACAGCCCATTCAGCTGGGGGTGGTGGTATCTGTCAGCGAAATGAGCGATGATGCTAACTTTGTAACAGAGGAAATTAACTGAGACGTGCCTTCAAGTTAATTTTTTTTGCTATCTGCACCTGTCGCGAAACATCAAATGAGAGGTCTCAGGGAGTCAAGCTTGCTCCAAAGACGGTCAAGGGCAGGCTCCGAGAGTGCACGACATGTTTGAGCTAGAACAAAAAGGACTGGGCGTGCTTCTGCGACTTGTCTGAGGGGAGTCGCTTCTTGTGGGGCTTGAAGGCAGTCCAGTATACACTGAAATAAATCATGTTGAAATAAAGGGTTCCGCGTTTGGGATAGATCGACGGTACTGGAAAACTGGGTCATGACCCTTGAAGGTATGTATATTGGAACGACGAGTGTTTGATGAGTAAGGCAATTGTGTATGTACTGTACTGTATTATAGTAATACGTAGTCATGTTGTCGAACAAAGTGTAACTTAACCGACATACATACTCGCTGTCCAGAACTTTCGACTCGTTCTCCTCAACTATCATGGCCAAAAGGGTGGTCACGTCGGCAGTCGTCATGAGCTTGCTCATCGCCTCGGTCATCTCGGACGCAACACCGATAGTGAATCAAGAATGGTACCACGAGGACCTTACCATTCGACCGCTCACCGACGGCAAGGTGGTGACCGCCTTCACGTTCACAACCCTCCTCGGAGGCGCTTCGCCTCGAGATCCTCGCGACTTGGAGAGCTTAGGTGTGTACATTTCACTCGTTCTGCCACGTCATACTTATGAGGACACTCATCCCAAGCCCAGCATTATACGCTCTTTCCGCTCACTCTCGGGCAGATTCTCCGCGAATATTCAGTATCCGAACTCCACCTCTCTCTCAATTCGGGAAAATGGAACTATGATAACTGGGGCTATCCTGATCATGCCAGCGTTGGAAGTGGTGCCGAGCTCTGGGCATGGATGGCAGACGGTGGACCGCTGTCGTGCGTCTTTCTCTCGCATCGACGACACCCGTGTTTTCATATCCCACAAAACTCACACATGTCCTCGTTAGGATCGACGATCGTTGGGTTGGTCTGCGCAACGCTCTGGCGGGACTTTTTTGCGCCTCGCTCGGCTCCCTCGATGATCGGCGTACCTCTGCCCCATCCCATGCATTCCCTCTATCGTCCGTGCCCTTGCACCAACATTCGACCCCTTTCGCACTACGATATGCTACTCTCCCTTCGGAGCACGTGTGTACGGAGAACCTAACTCCGTTTCTCAAGCTTCTGCCCTGCAAGTCGCGCGCAGGCTTGGCGGAGTTGCTGAACCCACAACGCTTATTCGACGCTGATTGGCATGGCCTAGGCGTCCATGTGCGTTCGACTGAAGCAGGGATCGAACTGCGTCTCGGTGTGCAAGCGGTGCTCGATCCGGTGAGACGGAGCGGAGGGAAACGACGAGGTAAGGCACGGTCGGTTCCTGCTTGATCTCGAGGCTGACTGGGGTGTCCGTGTATGTGCCAGATTGGTCATTTCGGTCTCTGTTTGATCGTAACATTGACGTACCCTGTCCCGTCGCAAGCTCGAGCACTATACGTGTCGTTGCGCCAGACGTCCGTGGACATCAGCTTTCACCCGAACCACTGTCCAGCAACGACACCGTTAGCGTTTACAGCCCAACCACTAGTAAGGAGGCGTGTTTTTCGCATAGAGCACGAATGCTGACATTAACTCTATAGATGTACCTCTTGACGTTGGAATGTCCTGGCCGGGAGAACACGTTTTCAAGTATCGTATGTAGTTGTCCGCATTGATTTTGCGCCACTTATTGCTTTTGACAGCGCTCCCGCCTCCCGCTCCGCAGACGCCTTTGTCGATTAAACGAACGCTCTATGGATCCTCTCAAACTCGTGGGGTTCTTTTCGTCTCCCTCTCGAACAACGATGACACCCCCATAACGATCGGATACCTCGAAACCCTCCCCGCGCTCGTGACGCTCTGGATGCACACGATGAAAGTCGACGTCGGTGGCAGCCCTCGAGGTACGTGTCCTTGGCCCGCATGTTCTCCGGCGCTCACGCATTTCCGCAGACGACCTCATATCGGACATCATCTACCACCCGCCGCTTCTCCTCGCGAATGGTCACTATGGACCGTCGACGATGCAAGCGACGCTGACGATCCCTCCCCAGAGCACCCTCCATCTCTCGATCGACCTCGGCAAGACGTTCCTCAAGTATACCGAACACCCCCCGGACGCGATGCGCGGCTGGGACCTCCCGCCCGCGGTCATCTTTCCAGTAGCGAACACGAACGCGTCGGTAGGGAGCATCGCAGGACGAATGTACACCCCCACGCTCCTAGTCGATCTCCCGACGCCCGACTTTTCGATGCCATACAACGTCATCATTCTGAGCTGCACGTTGATGACGTTGATCTTTGGGAGCGTTTTTAATTTGTTGACGCGCAAGTGGGTCGTGGAAAAGGTCGAGGATTGAGTGCGTCGTGGGTGGCGATGCTTGATGAGGGACGCGTGTAGCTTACCGAGACGAGCGTTCTCGACTATCGGATGGGGTTACCTCGCATTGGTAAAAA
>JBBPLC010000222.1:0-40804 GCA_038089535.1 Hemileccinum rubropunctum | reverse complement strand
AGACGTGTACGAGAACGTGGTAATTGAGGACGAGAAAATTAACGGTGCCCAAGTAGATCATAAACTTGGCACGTGTAACGACGAGCGAGCAGTAACGTTGCTCGAGAGACGGCAAATGCAGAGATACAATTGAACTAATGAGCTGTTCACAGTCTCAATAGTGAAGAGTAAAGGAATAGAGTGGTAAGCAAATGAACAGGCCCCAAAGGAGGAGAGTATTCAAGTGAATAGGACTGAGGAGTAGACGACGAAGGAGAGGGGTTTATATATGTAAGTACGGGGAGTTTAGGGTAGGTCGTCTGAGTCCTAATCAATTGAGGGCCGGTGTGCAAAAGGGAACATGAGGAAAACATGATACAACCATGAGAACGATGAGAAGTCCTTGTGGGAAGAAAGAAGCATCCTCATGGGAAAAGGAACAGAGGTGAAAGACATGAGGTATGATGTCATGATGACATCACGGGCTAGACCTCAAGTCACGTGAGAGTTCTCACAGTCACATGACTTCGAAAAGAGAAAGAAAACGTTAAGTCCGAAGGTAAGGAAGAGTGGAAAATGTAGCATATAAGTCCTGAACTATAACAATAAAGGAGGTATTGCGCAGGCTCCATGAAAACAATCTTTACACAAAACCAGAAAAATGTGTATTTAATGCTGAAAAAGTTGACTTTTTAGGTATGACCATATCAGCTGATGGCATCAGCATGCAGAACAACAAAGTCGATGTGATACTCAACTGGCTGGCTCCCATGAAGCTCAAGCAGCTTCAATCATTCCTTGGATTATGTAATTATTACTGCCAATTCATTAACAGTTTTGGACAGATTGCCCATCCCCTCAATGATCTAACAAAGAAAAATGTGCCATATACCTGGGGGGAGGCACAACAAAAAGTATTTGATATGCTCAAAAAACAATTCACAACCACCCCTCTCCTCGCTTTTCCAGATGTGTCAAAGGAAATGCACGTGGAAACCGACGCTAGTGATATTGCTACCAGCTTTATCAGTCCTGGGGGAGGATGGCTCCTGGTGCCCTTGTGCTTTCCTCTCACATTCATTTTCCTCTGCAGAATGCAACTACCCAGTCTATGACAAAGAGTTGCTCACAATCATCTGTGCCCTTGAGGAGTGGCAACACTATTTAATCGAAAAAGCTAACTTTGAGATCTGGACAGATCACAAAAATCTTGAGTACTGGAAGAAACCGCAGACAATCTTGGGCCGCCAAGCCCACTGGCATGAGCTACTGCAAGAATTCAGCTATACACTTATTTACAAACCTGGCACCATGAATGGACATGCAGATGCTCTTTCACGACGCCCTGACCATGGCGATGCAGTTGATAAATTAAATGAAAACATTACAGTATTTCCTCCCACTGTTCTCCGATCTTCTTCCCTATCTATCCTGGTCAAATTAACTTCCACAGATGCCCACTTACCCTCGAAGGGCTCTCCCAATGCTGCGGGCTTTGACCTGTATGCGTCCATAGATCTTAATGTCCCCGCCCATGACCAAACTCTCATTTCCACCCGTGTCAAGATCCAACTCCCATCCAGCACCTACGGCAGGATTGCACCATGTTCAGGCCTTGCCCTCAAACATAAAATCAATATCATGGCTAGAGTCATTGATGCCAATTATAGGGGAGAAATTGGTGTAATCCTGTTCAATCACTCCAATACTCCCTTCCACATTTCTAAATTCAACCATGTTGCACAACTAATCATTGAAAAAATAGAAAACCCCATGTTAACAGAAGAAAAAACTCTAGAAGAGTCATAACAAAACAACAAAGGCTTTGGCTCTACCAGAGTCAAGGCCATTTCCTCTACATCCATTTCCCCAAACTTCAAAATTAAATTATCTTTGGAATCTGCCAGAATAGACATTGATGCTATCAACGAATACGAATACTATGCTATGGAAAAACTTTTCAGAAATTCTAATGGCATCATCTTTGTACCTCCTTCTTTTCACACCGAGTTAATCTCGCTTTTCCACGATTCCCCAGTCACAGGCCACCCCAGCTGTGACCACACCATTTCTTCAATTAAATGCTTCTACTGGTGGCCTGGTGCAGCCAAAGACATTGCCTCTTATATAGAACACTGCCAGGTATGCTCCCTCACAAAAGGTTCATCAAAGCCACCAGCAGGTAAACTTATGCCACTCCCTGTTTCTTCCCACCCATGGGAAAATATCTCTTTCGATTTTGTCACAGGACTACCCCCTTCCAACAGTTTCAATTCCATAGGGGTAGTTGTCGACCGTTTTTCAAAAGAAATTGTTCTTTTCCCCTGCCTTAAAACTACTTCTTCTTTGGACTTAGCTGCCCTATTCAGAGATCACGTATGGTGTCTCCACAGACTCCCTAACACTATTCTCTCGGACAGGGGACCACAATTTGTCTCAGAGTTCACTAAGGAACTTTGCAAAGTCCTTGGTATTCAGCAGAAACTCTTCACAGCATACCATCCCCAAACGGACAGTTAGATGGAATGGGTCAACAGAGAAGTTATCACATACCTCCATGCTTACGTTGCCAAAAAAAAGGAGACTTGGGCCTCGTGGTTGAAAATGGTGCAATTTGCACACAACAATACTCTCACTACCACCATGGGAACCACCCCTTTTTCAGTTACGCGAAACTACACTCCATGCATGGGAACCGAGCCCACAATCTCCACTACAACTCCTGGGGGGTCGTTCAGTAAAACCATTGGTTGCTCACATGATGAGATCGGTTCTACACTCCAGAAAACCCATAATTGGATGTCACATGCACAAACATCCAAGCACTTGTCCGCCCCTGACTATTCTATTGGAGACCTCGTTTGGCTCTCCACTGAACACCTTGCCTTTCCCTACCCCACATATAAACTTATGCAAAAATTCATTGGCCCTTATCATATTTCCACCATACTCCCTAATGCCATCACACTCACCCTCCCTTCCTCTGTCTCTATTCATCCCACCATTAATATTTCATGTGTCAAACCCTACAAAGCCCTGCTGCATGGACAATCCATATTTAAACCCAATCCAATCACCATGACTGAAGACTGTCACAAAGAATACAAAGTTGATTGTATCATCCAGTCAAGGCTTCACTGCGGAAAATTACAATACCTTATCCACTGGAAGGGATGGGATGAGGTAGATCGCACCTGGGAACCCGCTGTTAATTTAAAGCATGTGCAAGACACAATCGTGGAGTTTCACACTGATCATCTGAATGCCCCACGTCCTATTTGAGATATCTCTGAGCTCGAATTCACATCTCTTTTCTGTCCTTTCAGTCCCTCCTATACTGAATTCACTGATTCTCGGCTAGACCTCGAATCTAGTGAATGAGGGGTAGTGTTATAGTTTAGGACCTATATGCTACATTTTCAACTTCTTTTCACTTTTCATACTTAATGTTTTCTTTTCACTTTTGAAGTCACATGACCAAGTGCACGTGACTGTGAGATCCCTCACGTGACATAAGGCCTAGCCCATGATGTCATCATGACATCATGCCTCATGTCTTTCATCTCTGTTTCCTTTCCCATGAGGATGCTTCCTTCTTCCCACAATGGACTTCTCGCCATTCTCATGTTTCCCTTGCATTTACCTCATGCTCTCTTTCCCAGACTGGCCCTAAACTATTTAGGACTCAGATGACCTACCATAAACCCATCACTATTCACTATATAAATCTGCTCTCCTCTGTCATCTGCTTTTTCCTTAGTCCTATTCACTTGAATTCTCTCCTACTTTAGGGGCCGGTTCTCTTGTTTACCACTCTTATCCTTCACTCAATCCTACTCTGCTCTTGCTATCTCTCATGCTCTGTTATTGCATGCTTGTCGTTTGTGCCATTGTATGATTTATTTTGGCACTGTTTACTTTTATCCTTGAGTATCATGTCTTGGTCCACATCTGGCTCGACATCAGGACCCATACCATTCTAACAGTCGCTGAAGTCGCCTGTCACCTAGATTAGGTGACATGCTCCAAGTTTAGTTCTCTTCCCATTTCAGGCTGTGAGAGAAGCATGGAAGCATAGACATGAGGCAAGGCAGTGTATGGCAGTGCATGGCAATGCATGACATGTTTCACTGGTGAGTCATCAATGGGTTTAGAGAGGAATTAGTGCATACTGTGAAGGGATTAAGGTCTAGAAGCTAGAACCAGGCTAGTGGTGATGTTGCTAATGTAAGCTGTGGCTGTGCTGTGACTGTAATAGTTACTAGTCAAGACAAACCAAGTGGACTAGCATTGCACTTGTTAGCAAGATGTGAGTATGATTGCTAGAAGTTCTTGAGGAACTTATGTATGTGTTATAGTTCAGGACCTATACGCTACGTTTTTCACACTTTCTTCACTTTCAGACTTAACACTTTCTTCTCCTTTTCGAAGTCACGTGACCAGTGCACGTGACCATGAGACTCCTCACGTGACACGAGATCTAGCCCATGATGTCATCATGACATCACGCCTCATGTCTTTCATCTCCGTCTCTTCTCCCATGAGGACACTTCTTTCTTCCCACACAGACTTCTCGCCATCCTCATGGTATCCTCATTTTCTGTCTTTCTCACACCGGCCCTCAATCGATTAGGACTCAGACGACCTACCCTAAACCTCCCATACTTACCTATATAAACCCTCTCCCCTCGTCGTCTATTCCCCAGTCCTATTCACTTGAATACCCTCCTCTCTAGGGGCCTATTCATTTGATTACCACTCTTCTACATCTTTTCCTTACTCTGCATCTTGCCAGCTTAGTGCATGTTATCGCACTCTTGTCTTGTAACACGTTTATGCTTTACCTTGGAACTGTAAACTTCCTCATCGCCGAATACCACGTCTTGGTTCACGTTTGGTTGGACACCCGAAACCGTACCGTTCACACCGTCGCAGAAGTAGCTCAACGCCTAGATTAGGTGTTGATCTTCTTTAGTTGTTCTCGTCGTTCACCCGTTTCAGTATGCTTGGCAATCAACAGCTGTTATAGTATTCCCATTCGAGGTACTTTATACTTTGAAAGTGGTGAGAGCTAAGCTGACACATGGACTCATGCAGGCACATTAGACACAATCATCATGTCATTACATATATAATGCATGTGACAGAATTGTATTTTATCATGCTGGATTATAATCCCATTCCAAGTACAATTATTATGATTAATTACATCATTCACATCATATGACAATATAGCCACATTAAAATGGTACCTTTACTTTTTCTGACATGAGATTTATATGCTATTACCTCATACATTATGAGCAAGTGTACTATAGTGTACCCGTCAACTTTGGCTGTGATGCTGCTTAGTTAGTACCACCATGTCACGTGACCCGATGACAAAGCAGCCAAACACTAATAAATTCGTGTTTGGTCCCAGAAAACGCGTCGTATAACGCGCGTATCACCAGCAGCTACCAGCAAGCTTGTATGCGTCGCAATGATGGCTGATTCACATCCCAACCCAGTATCCCTTTTCAGCCCTTCCTACCTCTCCTCTCTCACCTCTGACTCTGGTACACCTTCCCCTCGTCCCCAGCTCGTCATGCCGACGCGTCGAAAAGTCCAGTGTTACGTAGCTGCTCGTAGGCTTCCCCCATCTATCAAGGAGCTTTACCAGCGAGCTCCAGATTATCTCGGAGGTGATCCTGAATTTGTGCGCAGTGACCTCGATGCCGTCGTTGGTGAATACCCGTTGGACAGCGGTAAACCTTCACATTACTTTGTCCGTTTTAAAGACGGACTCGCGCGTAGGGTCAGCCACGGCTCGCTGCTCTCATCTCCCTTTCGTCAAACTGAACTTTCTTTAGATCTCTTCTCATACATTCCTCACTCACTACGGTGACCTTGTCGATACATACCGTAGGTTCTGGAAAATTGCCTTCGGTCATATCGTCTCATAGCTTCTCCAGGGCACAGAAAGGCACAGGGTCTCCTGAGCCATTTTAATCCTGCTTCCGATGACGTCCACGAATACTCGCGCATGAATCCTAGGATGACGCCTAACGCAGTTAGTCGTATACCAACCTCGCAGACGTCCTCCGAGAGCGACGTATCCCAGTCTCTTATTTCCGACTCTCCTCTTACGGAAGGCGACGACGACAGCAGTGTTGATGAAGAATTCAGTAGTCGAGCCTCAACTCGCAAATCGGCTCGGCTTACTGCAGGCGGCACGAAGCCCATACAAAGCAAGCTTCCATTCAGTCCTAAAAAACTTCGCAGCAATCGCGTACGGCGAGAACAGTCAGTTCCGGATTCTGAAGATGATCTTGGTGGCTATGGTCAAGTAGATTCTGATGTAGAAATTTTTGTGCCTACTAGAAGGTCAACACGCTCACGGAAAAAGGCTCACTTGAACCTCGCTGATGATGGAGAGTCGGACGTGGATACCTACCATGACAGTCTTCGACGTAGATCCAGGATTCAAGACACCGGGAAAAGGCTGAAAAAGAAACGTCCTGTCACAGCCCGTCCTACCTACGGATACTTCCGTGACATTGGCGATCTTGATTTTGATTCCTACGAGGACGAAGCAACCTCATCCCTTCGCGCCCACAGAGATATCTGTGAGAAATGTCACAAGCGTCCTGCTCATGAGCAGTTGACGAAACTGAAAAAGGGCAGACGCAAGACCAAAGTTGATGAAGACGAATCAGATGACGACGAAGACCACATACAAAGTTTGGGGGGTTGGGTCCGATGGTCTGAACATCTATGGATCTTTTCTTTCGTCTGGCTGACATAATTTTACAGCCTTAAGTGTCCGGTCGTCGCTCATTGGGGATGTCTCGCAAAGACTCAAAGAGATGAGATCACGCGGGCTGCCCGTGCCCGCGATAGCGATCGACGGAAAGCGCAAGGAGAAGATGGCAGCGAACCATCAGATAGGGATTTACCAGATCGCAAGGAGCTTGACATCAACCAGACGACTGAGTTTATCTGTGGGCTGTGTATGAAGGGTGGCATTTGCATGGGGTGTTTAGAGGTGGCTCTAAAGCCTGACCCATCTCTTGTAAACAAGCACTCTCCCGGCACATCCTCCCTCGAACCTATGCGCGACGATGTTCCTGACATCGAGATGATCATTAACACAACACCCCTTGCAGACGACACCTCTTTGCAACCTTGCCGAGAACTCCTCTTCAGGTGCTTTTCTTGCAAGCGACTTGCTCACTACCGACATTTGCCCGACCCAGAGGGAGCGGCTTGGGCGGATGCAGATCTTGCCAGTTACTACCAAGAAGAAACCGATTGGCGTTGTGTTGATTGCGCTTCATACGTTTATCCCTTGGATAAAATTCTGGCTTGGCGGCCCTACCCTCCAGGCGCTGTTGAGCCCACTTTAGCGAGTCCACCGGATCCCAAGGCTTCGCTCCCCCGAGAATACTTGGTCAAGTGGGCAGACCGTAGCTATCGACGGACCCAATGGGTACCTCATTTGTGGTTGATTTCGACCTACTTGTCAAAACTGAAGCACTTCCTTACCAAAGGTTCCAAAGTCCCGCTTCTCGACGAACCAGTATCCGACGAGACAGCTATGGACGTCGACCAAATTGGTAGTGTCGGCAAGGAACCTATTGTGTTTGAACCCAGTACACTTATTGCACCCGAAGTCGCCCCCCCAACGAAGCCAAAGCACTTCTCGCTCGCTCCTTTACCCGATGCTGAACGGCGAATCCCTCCAGCTTGGAAGACTATCGACCGCATTCTCGATATGCGGGTCTGGAGTCCCTTATCAGACAGGAATGGGAAACGTAAGAAGAAGGGTGTTATTCGTAGGGATCAGCCCGATGGGTCCTCTCTGAGTCCTGAACAGCAGCTAGAACGAGCTTATGCGGAAGGTGAACAACCTGATGAAGCTTTAATGGAAGAACTGGATGACTTTTTGTCAAGGACACGGAGAAGTTTATCGATTGAGTGTATCGACAAAGTTGTATGGGTATTCGTGAAGTGGGAAGATCTTGGGTATGAGGAAGGTCGGTATTCCAAACTCGTACGTGACGATCACCCTCAAATTTTCAACAGCAACGTGGGATTCTCCACCTCGCCCCGGAGAGCCTGGGTATGGTGCCTATGAGCGCGCATTCCAGCATTTCGCTGATTCCCGGGGAATTCACGTCAAAAAGACACGAAAAGAGATCGATAGGATAGAATCCCGTTGTGCGAACGGTTACGGTTCCTTTGCTCTCAAACGAGATCTCGATGAACAGCCTGATCTTGGACAGAGTAGCCAACTCAAGCTCATGAATTTCCAGGTTTGTGACCTTACTCTGCTTAAACGCTCTGCTGATGAGCTTGCAGATTGATGGGTATAACTGGCTTTGTGATAACTGGTGGAATCGACAGCCTTCTATATTGGCTGATGAAATGGGTTTGGTTCGTCACTCACAGCTTTCTTTCTGGCTGCTCTAATTTTTTTGGTAGGGAAAGACTGTTCAGATTGTCACGTTTCTCGGGACAGTAGCCGAGAAGTTCACAGCGGCTCCTGTGCTTGTTGTCGTCCCAAATTCCACAATCACTAATTGGGTTCGGGAATTTTCGCGCTGGGCCCCTAGGCTCAGGGTGGTACCCATTTTTGGGGAAGCGAAGTCGAGAGATGTGGTCGTGCGATATGAACTATTTCATGAACAACGCAAACACGAACCAAAATACCATGTTCTCGTCACTACATATGAGACTGTCACGAACCCCAAGGATTTTACTGCTGTCTTCAAGAGTGTAGACCGTTGGGAAATCCTAGTGGTCGATGAGGGTCAGCGCCGTAAGTATCTCTCTGACAACTTTGAATCCTGTTTTCATATGTGTTCTAGTTAAAAGCGATAACAGTCTGCTCTTTAAAAAATTAAATGAACTCAAGCCAATTCACCGGATCATCATGACAGGGGTCAGTCAAGAGTTATCTTATTTCAATTCTTCGCTCAGTCATTTTTTCTCAGACCCCGCTTAACAATAACATCCGTGAATTATTCAACCTGATGAATTTCCTTGACTCCAATAAATGGCAGGATCTTGAAGCACTTGAGAAGGAGTATGAAGAGCTCAGCGAAGACCTAGTGCGCCAGCTGCACGTAAGATTGAAACCCTACTTTCTGCGCCGCATCAAGAGTGAAGTACTTCAACTCCCACCCAAGGTATTTACATCCCACTCCTGAGAATGGTCCACAAACACACATTTGGTCAGAACGAGGTCATCGTGCCACTCTCACTGACTCCTTTACAAAAGGAGATCTATCGATCAATTCTCAGTGAAGTTTTGCCGCGGTGTGTATTGACTGGATAGTTAACTCCTCATTAGGCCAGAATTTGGACATTCTCAAGCACCTCACCCAGGTGTCGCTCGTTAAAACAGGTCACGCAGGAGTGTTCAAGACAAATATGAACAACGTATTGATGCAGCTACGAAAGTATGTACTCGTGCACCTTGCCGCTGACCATCCCCACGAACAATATCAGGTGCATCCAACATCCATACCTAATCTCGGATGACATTGAGCCTCGTAACCTTCCCCCGTATGAGGCTCACGAAAAGCTGATCGACGCCAGTACGAAGCTTCGACTGCTGAGATCACTTTTACCGAAGCTCAAGGCAAGAGGGCATCGAGTACTCTTATTCAGTCAAGTAAGTCTCATTTGTCCGTGTAGTTTGACCGCCTTTAATCGATTTCCTCAGTTCGTCATCGCTCTCGACACCATCGAAGACTTTTTACAAGGCGAGAACTACAAATACCTTAGACTTGTACGGTCACCAGCCTTTTGAGACCACCTTTACCTTACCCTTTTTCCAGGATGGGGACACGAAACAAGCCACTCGACAGAAGAATATGGACGAATTCAATAGGCCAGATTCGGAGTATTTCATATACCTGCTGACCACTCGTGCCGGTGGTGTTGGTATCAACTTGTATACGGCAGATACAGTGATTATATACGATCCAGATTTCAATCCACATCAGGTGAGGGAATGTTTTTCTTGTCTTCAGCTGTCAGGCTCATAATCATATACAGGACCTTCAAGTATGAAGATATTTATCTTCATTCTCGTCACGCTCTAATAATATATCCAGGCCATTGCTCGCGCGCATCGTTATGGTCAACAGAAGACATGTCTCGTATTCAAACTCATGGTGAAAGACTCTGCTGAAGGTTCATGCTAGTAGTGTTGTTTCGATCAACCTATGTCTGACACTTCGCAGAGCGAATCATGCAAGCGGGAAAGAAAAAGCTAGTCCTCGATCATCTGATCGTGCAGAAAATGGATGACGACGAGAATGGCAGCGATGACCTGAGATCAATTCTCACTTTCGGTGCAAGGGCACTCTTTGAGGAAGGGGACCAGGGTTCTAAAGATATTACATGTGGGTAGCATCTCGGCTCTTTTTGCAAGTCCCGATCTACCCACCATGCTCAGACTCCGATCACGATCTTGATAAGCTCATAGAGAGAACAGAGGTTCAAGGGGGCGAAGGGAACATTACCAACGAGCCCGGTCTAAAGTTCAGCTTTGCTAAGGTATGGGCAGCAGAGAAGGACGTCTTGAAAGACATTGGAGACACCGTGCCCGACATTGATCATGGAGATTCATGGGCTCAGGCGCTAGAACGTATAGCTGCTAGAAAGGATGCTTCCAAAGAAAAAGAGGCGACAGGTCGCGGAGTTCGTCGAAGGGCTGCCGCCGCTTTACCTCAGGTTTGTCCGAAAGATCTGCATTATGTTCGGCGACTAATGTATATCTTACAGCAACAGCTCGACTTCCTCGAGGATCTTGAAGATACTCCTGCCAAGGGCAAAGGTAAAGGCAGAAAGAAGGGTCGATCATTCAAATCCGGGACATCGTCGGATTCCGATGTATACGATGGTTCTGCCAATCATGGAGCCGGTGACGATACCGATGCCACGACGGAATCAATGGACTTTGATCAAGAACTTCCACCTGCCCTGGCATTGACTGAGAATCTACCGCATAATCCGTCTGTCCCATTTCCAACCGTACAATTGAAGTCGACCCTTCCACATCGCGACAATCAAAAGTGTGGCCTTTGTGGATACAGCCATATGCCTGGTGCTTGCGATATGATGGGCAGTTCTGCAAACCTGATGGAGTACCGAGAAATCCTACTGAATCACACCGATGATGAGCCGTGGGAATGCAGAGTGTGTATTTTTTATATCTTATGAACGTCACGTTCAAGAGACATACACAGAAAGCCGCGATTGAAGCTATAGAGCAAGCGTTGTACGATCGAGGTCAAGGCCATCTGTTGGTTGGTCAACCTCTTAAACTGGTCCCTAGACCAGGACCCGCTTCGATGAAAGCCAACGATTCAAGTAAACGTGCCAACCCATCGACCTCACTGCAACAGCCTACATATGAGGTGAATAAGATTCCTCAGCCGGTCATTTATGGGGGTGGTTGGGCGTCTCTCCACCGAGATCAGGGAAGCATTGTGAACAGAGATTCTCCGCTTCCATTAGATCGTTCGTTGCCAGTAGTGCTGCCCTCCAAACGGGCGTCTTCGCCCGGTGGAATGCCTGAGAGCTCGTCGAAGAAACAGAAACAAAATGGGTTTTCTGGTTGCCCAGTGTGTCTTGGACCCCACCACCCTCTTGAGAACTGTCCTGTTCTTTACCAAGACACCCATAGGTCTATTTATAATTGAACAAGACTGCTGTCTTTTCTGACTTGACCTTTTAGTATCACAAAGCAGATCTTGCGGTTATCTGAGGACCCATCACAAGAACGGGTAATCAAGGAACTTCGATGTCTTCTCAAACAGCGAAAGCGAGAGGCTGAGGAAGTAAGCCGCCAATCTGGCCATTACAGGATGCAATCGTCGTCTTGATCACCCTCCTTCCCCCCGAGACCGGGCTATGATATGCAATGCTGTAATCTGGGTAATCTTATATACTAGACATACTGTATTGTACATATTGACATTCAGAAACTCGTTGAGGTTGGTCATGCGTATCATACTCCGACGCTTAGCATCTACGTACGTAAACGGATGGCTCCTCTCCCTCTCACCACCAACTCGCTCTCGACCCGAAGCACACAGTTGTCGGGCGAGGTGCTCGGGAAAAAAATAAATACTTTCACCAATTGAAAGTTCAAATTCACTCACCAAGCTGATGGTTCTTACACCCCGTCTCCGAACGTTCAACATCCCAGATCCATTGCCTATGGAAACGGAGACGATTTCTGAATCTGGGTCAAATCCAAGTTCTCGCAAACGGCAGCGATCTGTGACGTACGATGCACCTCCAGAAGATTTGCCGGAGTTGCCCAAGCTTTCAGGACCGATTATGTTGGAAGTGTTTACTCATAAATCCCTCCGACTTGCATGCCACGGTAAATATCGCGACAACGAACGTTTATCGGTTCTTGGGACCCACATATTGGAGATGATGACAACACAGCTGCTGTTTAACAGGAGACCGATGTTGACGAGAAGCGAGATTGAGGTGAGCGCATTTCTTGTGGATTCACGGTTATCATGAGACGAAGTTTTAGGAAGGCATGGAGACAGAAACTATTATCGGTGGACATCGTCGACACCTGGGCCGATTTTTATCGACTACGTGATGAACTGCGTTACGACCCATTGTTTCAATCATCACTAGGGGAGGCCGAGGTAGGTGGTGCGTCTGCCGGATGGGGCGAGAACTACCGTTCTGATGCTGAAATACAGCAAGGTCGCCATCTCTTTCTCGCCTATCTCGGTGCGGTCTTCAGTGAGCGTGGATTGACGACCGTCCAACAATGGATCGGAGAGCTCCTACGGTTGTCAGCCAGCGTGTTTCCGGATGGAGTGACGGTCGACTTTGGGCCCGCGGACTTCGAGGAACAATCTGGCAAGCGAGCCAAAATAGAAGAGGCATTGCGAGAATTCTCTACGCAACCGTTGCAACACGCACTCCCTAGTTTGTCGACCGGCTATAAGCCTACGCATTACAACCCATACTCACAGACTCTTGGTTCTCTGCCTACGCCTCCGCCCCCGCCTCCGCCAAGCATACCACCTCCAATGCAACCACCTCCGCCAAAGGGCGTGCCGAATTTCGGGAATCCACTGGCACCTGCGCAGCCACATTTGGCTTTTTTGCCGCTATTCAACCAGACAGCGACGCAACGAGGGTTGAGTGTCGAGTACCCTGCAAGATTCTCCGGACCGCCGCATGCGGGAAAGTGGAGTGTGTCTTGTGTTGGTAAGCAAAACACCATGTTTTTAGTTGCAATGTCACTCAAGTGAATGAAAGTAAACGGGATTGAGAAAGGGCAAGGGGGTGGACCGAGCAAACAACTCGCAAAAGAGGAAGCGGCGAGATCGGCGTACTATGCGATGGGATGGGCACCTCGTACGTTTCGTTCTTATCTACTATAGGCGATTTTGTACTAAAGATGTAACCAGGCGGGTGAGATGAACTTGGGTAGTAGAGGGGATATACTAAATAGGAAATGTCACTTTCATTGCATAGTAGCCTTGTGGGAAAGTTAGCTTACTCATGCAAAGAAGGCGAGGAGCCATGCCGAGTGGATGCCGATGGTACCAAGTGGCCCCGTTTCTTTGCACCGTCAAGTAATTCGTCGTCGTCGTCGTCGTCGTCGCCACCGTTCCACAGCGCTCGTCGTCATGCACGATGCTCACTCTACACCGTCCATGTCCATGTCGAGCCTTGCCCTCTCCGAGCCAACTCACATCGACCTGACGGGCGATGACGATGTCTCTCCGCCACCGACGCGCGCCCGTGTGGAAGCCATGCCTGCGCTCTTCTCTAACTCGTACCCACTCCCCGTCCCCCCGAACGCGCCAAAACCTCCCCCGATGCCGTACAATCCCGCCTATCGCCCCGTCTTTCCACTCCCCCGCTCCCATCAACACCTCCCCGCGCCTCAAAATGGCACCTTTCCAGTCCACCAATTCACTACCCGATCCACAGCGGTAAACCTGTCAAATAATGTCATTGATCTCACCCATTCCCCTTCGCCTCCGCCCTCCCCCCTCCTCCTCGGTACATCGCTCCCGGACGATCTCTCTCCCAGAACTCCCGTCTGCATCGGACAACTCACAGTCACCGCCCTAGTTCTTTATCCAGTCGCCTATCTCCAGTCGCTTGACCCGACAAAGCTAGAAGCCGATTGGGCAAGCGTGCGTCTCCAATACGAGCACAATCCTCACAAACAGGCGGGCACAACAGAAACCATCCATATCAAAACACCACACATTAAATCCCTCGCCGGTGAAGTCAGCCAGGGTGAGGCCTTTGGCGTCGTCGAGCAGAAAGTAGCATCCCACCTTGGCCCAATGTTGGGAAAAGGTCTCATCCGATTAGACGCCAAAGTGCGTCGTGGCATGCCAAATGTGAGCTTACCTCACCCTTGGACCCAACTCCACTAGAACTCGTCTCTCTTACCCTACCACAGCTCCCTATCCTTCCATTGCAGATGCTGGTTTACACTCCGAAGGGTAACATCACCGTCGTCGGAAATTATCTCCACCAGTGTGGGCTTTTTCTCGATCACCCATCCCCTCCGTATGACATTCTCCGACTTGCTAACTATCATTATTGTAACCCGCATAATCTTCCTCCTGGAGGACACCGTCAAGCATTGCCTCCTGTTCATCCTGGTTACTCCTGTCCAGGAGGCAGCAACTCTCGTTGGACCGCACCTGCTGTGTCTGGAAAGACGCTTGAAATACAACGCAGTCAGGTAGAGGAGCTCTTCAAGAGTCTGAGAAGCGGAGATGAGCTCCCTGAAACTGAACCTGGTACCCCTTATTCATTGTGCTTGCCACCGCTTCATCCACTGACTTGTCCCACTTTATGAAAAGCATACGAAGTTGGGACAGCTCTTTATCCCCATCAGAAGAAAGCCCTCACCTTCCTTCTTGAGCGTGAACGCGAGAAACGTTGCAGTGATGGCCGTTACTCCTCCCTCTGGCAGGCCAGGGTGAACCCCCATACTGGACAACAATCATGGTTCCATATCGTGACTCAAAAGGAGCTCTTTCGTGAACCACAGGAAGCCAAAGGCGCCATTCTTGCTGATGATGTACGTCTGCTACTTTTGGAAAATAATATTGCGTAATGGTCATGCATTTCACAGATGGGTCTTGGTAAGACAATTACGTGCGTCTCCCTCATTGCCGCTACCTTGGATTCCGCTCGCGCTTTCGCTGCTTCCCCCTTGTCCCCCCCTCCCGCTCCTCCAGACAGAAACGTCGATGACACACTACTATCAGCCACACATTTCTCTGGGAGTGTTTGGGCAATGCCCAACGCATCTGATCCCGGGAAGGGTAAAGGCAAGGTAACAAAGGCTCAGGACAAAGCAGAAGCCGCATATGCACGTGCATGTCGTATCAAGGTCAAAAGTCGAGCAACCCTGATCATCTGCCCTCTCTCAACGGTGTCGAATTGGGAGGATCAGTTTCGCGAGCATTGGCGAGGCGAGGTCTCGGTAGTTGGAGGTGGTGGAATCACCTGCTCTGCGGCCACCAACTCGTCTGGTACTGTTACATCATCCGCTCAGACGACGCTTTCCAAGCAAGAGCCCAGCTCCGACATTAAATCATCTCACCGTCCAACGGGTGGTCGCCCGTTGCGAGTATATGTATACCATGGGAATGCCCGTCGGCCAGACTCAGCTTTCCTAGCTGACTTTGACGCTGTTATCACAACATATGCAACGTTAGCGTCTGAGTACTCGAAGCAAACCCGGAGTATCACTTCTCTTGAAGCTGATGACGATGAGGAAGGTGATAGTGATGGAGGACTCCCAGGTGTCGAGATTGATGAACATGGAAATCAAGTGGTGCGGTTACCGAAACCAAAGCGAACAGGGATGAAACGGAAAAAGTCATTCCCTAATGTTGCAGTGGAAGCGACCAGTGCCCTCCAAACCATACATTGGTTTAGAGTCGTACTTGATGAAGCGCAGTAAGACTTTCTAAACAGCGTTTACCGGGTACGAGCTCATCATGCTACAGTTCTATTAAGGAGACTGGAACCGTGGGCAGCCGCGCCTCATGCGATTTGGTTGCTGACCGTCGTCTCTGCCTAACGGGAACCCCTGTCCAGAACAAGCTCGACGACGTCTTTGCATTAGTCAAGTTCTTACGCTTAGAACCCTTTGATGACAAGAACATCTGGACAGAATTCATCGGAAACCCTGTCAAGTACGGGCAGTCACTGGGTGTTGCCCGACTTCAAACCATCATGAAGTGTATTACCCTCCGCCGCACCAAAGAAACAAAAACCTCTGACGGACAGAAAATTCTCGATCTTCCACCTCGCCGAGACGAACTCCGTTATCTCAAATTCGATCCACGAGAGCAAACGATTTACGACCAGTTTTTCACGGAGTCCAAAGCTGAGTTCAATGAGTTGTCGAACAAGAATGAGGTTATGAAGAATTACGTGGGGATCTTGCAGAAGATTTTACGCTTGCGGCAGATCTGTGATCATTTTGAGCTTGTCGAGGGCAAGGGATTGGGAGGCGTTCAGCCGGCAGAGCCCAGCAATTACGAAGACCTTACGGCTGCAATTGAACGAAAGGGTCTCAACCCGTCTCGCGCCGCCGCAATTGTTGCATTGCTAAGGGAGGCGGCGACTACGCAGTGCGTAGAATGTGGCGAAGAATTATGCGTTGGCCCAGAGACTCAACAAATTGAAGGCGGGTTATGTATGGACGACGGACCGTCAGCACCCAAGCGTGGGCGGAAGACAAAAGGGACAACGTCTCGCGCATCAACAAGAACCAATAGCCCGTCGACATCGTCTCTCGTCCTAACTCGCTGTCAGCACCTTTTCTGTCTTGCATGTTATCGACTGTGCGTATGCCCTGGATGGCCAGACGTACCTCCGGACATCCGACGGTCCTGTTCTGCTTGTCAGACTGGACTTTCTCCCCAGGACGCTATACAAGTACGACTCGACTGTCAGCCTCTAGATTTGCCGTCGAAGAAGAAATCTGGCAAGCGGGAAAAGAAGCCAAAGACAGGCAGCTCGGAAATTTTCATTCCGTCAACTAAAGTCAAGGCCTTGCTTAGCGATCTTGTCCAATTTTCCAAGGCAAATCCTTATTCTGCCAATTATGATCCTGACTCGATTGAGGTGGAGACAGTAGACGGTCAGGGCAAACGGGTTGACGATGGAGTTGTCAAGACTGTGGTATTGTAAGTAGCAGTTCTGTAATCGAGACGAAGCTGATTGTGTGGCCCCTAGTTCACAATGGACGACGATGCTCGATAAGTATAGCCTTTCTTGCCTTTCCTTGATGGTTCATGTACTTATGAGGTCTTGTAGGATCGAAGACGCTTTGGACGCTGCTGGAATTCGTTACGAACGTTTAGATGGCACCATGAAACGTGACGATCGCACAAGAGCCATGGATGCACTCAAATACGACCCGGCCTGCGAAATTCTTCTTGTCAGCTTAAAGGCTGGTGGGGTCGGATTGAACCTTACTGCTGCACAGCGAGTTTACTTGATGGATCCCTATTGGTTTGTTTTTCATATGCATTCTCCCGCGGCATACTCAAATGCACGACACAGGAACCCGGCCGTAGAGAACCAGGCTGTTGATCGCATCGTATGCCACCACTTGGTATAGATTAGCTGTCTCCGCAACTCATGTTCCCCTGCAGCATCGTCTGGGACAAACGCGCCCTGTAACGACGGTCAAACTCATCATTGAGAACTCTATAGAGGATCGTCTGCTAGAAGTTCAGCGGAAAAAAACAGAGTTGGCCAACATGACCTTGGGTCAAAACTTTAGCAAAGCTGACATGTTGCAACGGCGGATGGAGGAGTTGAATCAGTTGTTTGGGTCATAAGTTATGTTGATAGCTGCACGTTTTCATTTACTTCATCTTGACGAAATCTTTATTTTCCAACACGTTAGTGTAATTCTTATTGTAGAGCAACTTCATTGTAATTAATGGATGACTGTGGGTGCTGCTTTGTATATGTATAAACGTCACATCGCGAACTTTAGAATGCAAAATGGGCCGCGTTTTTTCGTCGCCCCAAGGTATAGACCAACATTTGGCTGACGAAAAGACCGAGCGTTATTCCGATGGCAACCCGAATCATGCGTACAGCCAGAGAAAATCCTGATGAGTATTGCTCCGTCGAACTCGGATCGGTGTCGATGAGCCCTCCTCCCTGCGCGATGCCAGACTGTAAGAAAGACAGTGAGAGCGGCAGGCACGGGACTATTCATCCACGTACGGGCACAAGGAAAAGAACACCTGTAACCATCGAAGTGAAGGCTGTCCCGCGAACGATCCGCGAATAAAGATTGCCAAGTAGGCCAATGATCAAGGCCCCAAGGGCAGACACGAGGTCACCATTATCAGGTAAAAAGACGTTGCCCAGCTTATTGGAGGTGAACGCCAAACATGCGAAGACGACCATCACCAGAAGCTGCCAGCTCCAGAATTTCTGCATGTTTGCCAGTGACGAAGCGAGAGCGTAGGACGGAACCAGGATGGGCAATAGCCACCAGGGAAGAGGTTGTCGCCACCATGGCCAGCTCGGTTCCCTGAAACAGCCTTGGGATACCGTTGGATATTGTGGTATGGAGATAATATGGGATCACTCTACCTCTAAGTAGATAGTTCCTGTCAAGAGATGCGGCCTTGGCGAACCCAAACACCGCCCCTCCAAGTGGAAAAGTGCCATTTTCGGCCTGGAAAGAACCGTGTAGCACTCTATAACTCGGTGTCTGGCTCTTCTCGATGATTCGCCGCGCACGCGGATCGATCACAAGATAGATGTCAGATCCGATGGCCAACCCAAAACCCTGACAAGGCGTATTCCGTAGTCAGAAACTGTAGCATTCCAACTCCTAATGCCCTACCAAAAAGAGTGTATATATGATTGCGTAAACCATTCGTACGGATCCACAAAGGATGTTGCGCGATGTCAGTTCCAGAGCGCTAATGACTACGAGGCCAGTCGGGGAAAATTGACTGAGTGAAACTCGAAAAAACTCACGTATGGTAAACCCTGGTAGGATGAGAACAACGCCAGCGGCGGAAATGGCGTTGTAGCAGAACAGATCTCCGGGGATGGTGCTCAGTGCTCGTGAGACAAAGGAGACGAGGATTGCAATCGATATCCTGAGGGCCGCTAAGCAGGAATGACATGTACTAGTTGATCGATGACTCACTCATAAACATTGGCATACGTGGAACTCTTTGATGCCGCATTCAGACCCAAGTACTGGAGAACGCAGGCGCATAACCCGGATATCCACATATCGATAATGGACCCCCCGAAAACCATCGCAGAGATCGTGGAGGCCGTAAGAAATGCAAAGAGACACCGTGGCCAAAGTGAGTAGATAGGGCGAGCATTAAGTATCGCTTTAAGCTCCCGTGTTCCATCTTCGACCGTCATCTTATCATGTAGCACCTTTCGATAGACGAGGTGAACTTGATGCAACGGGGTTAGAGCGATGCGACCCTTGGCCTTGACAAAGTGGGTCTCGACGGAAGCCACATCTTCATCCCCGAACGTAACGATGATGACATCTGGAATGTGCACAAAAGCTGCTTTGGCATCAAGTATGTTGGATGCCGTGTTCAGTTGTGTGTCAATGCGGTGAGAGGGCGAGCCAAAAGTCATCAAGCACTTGGCTAATGTGAGCACGAATTTGCGGCGTTTGTCGATGTCTAGTTTCATGTTGTCAGCGTGACGGGTGTTGAAGCCTGGGGACAAACCTTGTACGTGTTTGATAATTCTCGTTTCCGTTTTATTCCGCTTCATGACGTTGAGTCGTTGCTTTCCCCCTTGATAAAACCTCCGTCCCTCCATATCTGCAAGATGTGGAACACTTTCGAGAATCGAAGCATGGAGCGCTGCGTGATCCCGGGGGGCATTATCCTCGGGGACGTCGAAGGAATGCGGCCAGTTTGGTTGCGACTGCGATGTCTTTGCTTCATTAAACAAAGCATCGTCTAATGCTGGAAGGTCTTTCAAGCGACCGGGCAAAAAAGAGAAAAAATGGTTTCTCATAGGACGCCTTTCAACTTCTTCGAGGTTGCCAAACGTCTTGTTCAGGTCTGCCCCTGTTCTAGAATGAACGGGGAGGATGGCTGCGGGATCCTCACCGTTCGATGGCATCCAAGGAAAGCTAATCTTTCCGGATGTCTCGGGGAGCTTTTGCTGTCTCGCTGACGAACTACTCGACATGATGGTGCAGTGGAGAGAGGTTATCAGGCCTAGCTCAAAGAGATGTGGTCCGTATCGTCGATTGAGACTGGCAGCATGCGTGGCATGTGGTTCAAGTCCAGGTTTAAATCAGACCAACACAAGACGGATTGCTTTCACCCGACTCACTTCGAGTCATACCCTCAAGCGCAGAGCAAAATTTATAGCGGCGTTCAGGATGGTCGTACAAGAGAGATACACGGGCAAAATAAACTAGACGCGGGTTAAATTTGAGGATGCGAGCAGTTACCATATTTGTGGTGCAGGAGGGAGGTAATCTGTGGGGAGAAGGAAGGCATTCATGCCTTGTTGTGAGAACGTACTACCACCTAGGCTCTGATCCGATATCCAAACAGGGAGCTGTTCATTGGAAGTCGTTTCAAACCCTCTCCAGATGCTGTCTACATCCGTAATATGGTGGGGCATCATCCCCATTTGCATTTGTTGTGCCGCCTCGGGGCTGGCGAACGACGGATCGTATGTGGGCGAGAATGATTCGTGGTTCATTAGTTGCTGCTGCTCGATCGTCATAGGTGTGATACGTTGAGGTTCGCGTGGGACCCTCGGAGATTGTGAAGTAGACGCGGCCTTGCGTTTCTGCCCTCTCTTCATCATGAGCTGGAGTGTTAGAGCGTAACGCTTCCCAGGTACTGGGTTGAAAACGTCAGGAAAGTACATGGCGTGTAACTGAGAGCCCACTTTGAGACATCAACGCTGCTAGACGTTCAACTTGCGATCGGATGTCCTGCACGTCGCAATCATTTGGGCTAGAGGGAAAATCATACATAGTCGAACCTTTCCAAAACCGACGACACTTACAACAGACGGGAGAGTCTTAATAGGAAAGAAGCGGCAAATGTGGCAGTAGCGTGCGTGTAGTGGACCGCTACGAGAGGATTAGACGTCACGGACGTGGCAAGAAATGGACGGACTCGCCATATTTCATGCCTTCGCTGTATGCAGGCGAATTAACAGTGATATCCATGCCCTGGCGCGCGATTCGAATGGAGCGAATGGCGAGATCCCTCTGTGCCCTTGGCATCTTTTGCACATCTTCTGGGCCGTTGATTCCTCGCAACGCTGTCGCATTGTGAAACAATTCGGCATGTAATTGCTGGATTTGCAGGCTTTGACGATAAAAGGCTAACGATTGCACTCTGGTAACCGCAAAAGAACCAAGGCTCACGACTCACCTGCATCTTCATACTTTTGAGAAAAGGCCTGATCCCATGTCTTGTACCAGTTTTGAAATTCCACGTCTGCTTGTTGGAGGACATTAAACGTAACTTCATCCACGGGGCGGTCAAAGGGTGAAAGTTTGTTGTGGACGCTCTCTCGAATTGCCATGAGTTCTACGGTGGAGACAAGACGCATATCATCCTCGATCGCGAGAGGATGCTGTAGAAGCAAACGGCACTGCCAGATACTCTCATCATCCTTTAGGATGGCTGGACGACCGGTACCGTAGGACAGCCTGAAATATATGTGTGAATACACCACCATGATTTATATGACGACTACTTGCTGGTGCTCGAACAGGTACAAGCAAAACCATGTGCGGGAGGCGATGAGCAAGTCGTGGTCTTCGGAACCACCAGAGCTTTTAGACTTGTTCTGCATTCGTCGAAGCAACTTTGGCCATGCTTTATGTAATGCTGTCAAATCCATAAGACCCTTATCAGAAGAACATGAGAGAGTAAGCTGACAAAGTTCCATTGCCATCCGTACAGCATGACCTCCGCTGAGCCAGCCATTATCGGACCACCCTGATACGAGGACTAGGCAAGCACTATTAACACCAACAAACAATTAGTGCAACAAAATGCTCACTCATGGCTTGAATCGCTTCCACTCGGGTCACAGGGGAGAAGAGAGTAGCACGCGATATATTCTGGACTGCATCCAGACATCGGTTATATGTTTCGCTTGGTGATCCTACAAATGGCTCGTGAAAAGACACAAGAGACTGAGGGTGAACTAACCTCCTCCATCACGCACGCGAGCCGCAACCATACATATGGCATCTACCGCAAACGGAGAACGGTGGTGGAGGGCATCAAAGGTATCAACTCGAGAGTCAAAGACGGGCAAGAATGTAGAGCAGCCAGCATAAAATCTACCAAGATGGGTTAGTTGCGACGTGAGTTACGGAAGAACGCTTTTACATTCGGAACAACTCGCGAGCCTCGTGTTCGGGTACAACATTCTGCGTGACAACTGCACCGATGTTGAGTTTCACGACGATCGAGTGGAAATTACTCACCATCAGGAAATACCATTCCACGGGGAATTTTGTGACGAATTTTTCTCCTTTTAGTAGGTCGATTCTGTCGTTCAGGGGACGGCGTTCTGGTCCTGCTCTGGGGTTCGCTGCTCGCTTCGCCACTCTCCTTGATGAGACATGACCGCATGATAAAAAAAAAAAAAGATTCAAAGAAATGGAAGCACTAACTTTGGCAGCTCTCTCAATAGCGACATCTGCCAAGCCTCGCAGGACTTCCCAGGGTGCGACAAGACCTGAGGCCGGCAATTCGCCGTTGTCGTCATCCTCGATGTCAGATGAATCTCCGCTGGTGAGATCTGATGGAGGAGGTAATGCACGCTTTGAGCCGGGAGGAGCGGAAACTTGGTAGTTCCTGGTGCCGTGAGAGCGTTGGGAATCATCAACGCCGCGTATAGCAGAAGGTGCTTGAGGAGGGCCAGAACCGATGCCGCCGATGCTTGAAAAGGGAGGCAGGACCGCACCTGAAGGTGGGGGGAAAGAAAACGGCTGACCAGAGGGATGATTGGGGTATGTGGAGGGAAGTTGCGGGGAATGAAACTCGCTGACGGTGGACTGGGTGTGTGGAGGATGAGCGTGGGACGGGGAAGGGCGAACGTCGCGAGAGGGCGCAGAGAGGATGGGTGGGATGGATGGATGATACGCAGTCGGAGTTGGAGGTCCGCGATGGATGTTGGGATCAGTGATATGCGAACCGTTTGGGGGAGCGGACACGGATGGGGAGCCGGCGGGGATGGTGGGTGAGTGGGAATATTGACCCTGGGAGAAGGATGATGGAGAGCGATGGAAGGGGGCGGTGCCACGAAGGTGGGCGACGATTTCGAGGAGAGTGCTCTGAATTGCGGTCTGGGTCACTCTGATATCGGCGACATGAGTCTCGAGACTGCGAATCCGCCTGGACAGGGATGAGTGTGGGTGGTGGAAAGGGATGTGGGTGGAGCATACTCTAGACCGGCCTCGCCGGTGAGGGTTGCCTCTCTGGTGGGCTTTTCAAAGAGACATTCCAGACCAGCATGGCGGCAGCGACGACAGGGGGGGTTGTCGGCACCCTCGCAGCGCATTTTCTGTTTTCGACAGGCATTCTGTGAGTGAGAATGAGATCAGGGTGGGGGTGATGTAGGAAGGAAACGAAGTGTTACGCAGGCGCCTTTGAAGAGGGCAAGGGTGAGGTGAGAGAGAGAGAGAGAGGGAAATGGACGGACGAGGAACGCGATTGAGAGTCTTTACTGGTGGTTTTACGTCGGGTTTCTGTATTGGCCTGGATTGGTCGTCTTGCATGGTGCAGGAGGAGAAAGAGAAGAGGACAGAGGAAGAATCCGAAACAGCAGTCAATAAAAGAGCGTCAGACTGCCAGCGTGTCATGAACAGTCTCTCTCTCCGATGATGTAAGCAACTTCAAAAATGTTTCTCTCTCTCATATCCCATTTGCTCTGGTAAGTTCTTCTCCTCGTACCCCCCTTCCCCTCCTCATCCCCCCACTAGCGCCTGGTTCGCCCTTGCACTCCCCTCCTATGCCACCTACAAGGCCCTGGCCCACCATGACTCTCCCGATACCCTTCGCACCCTTGCCGCTTATTGGATCGTTCTCGCCGTCTTCTTTGTGTTCGAGCAGTCCCTTGGCCTCGTCCTTTCCTGGTCAGCATCTTTCTCTCCACCCTCTCCCTCTCCTCACACCTTCCCAGGCTTCCCTTTTACTGGGAGCTGAGAACAATCTTTTTGTTGTACATCTCCCTCCCCCAGACTCAGGTTTGTCCCTGTCACGCGCACTCTGCTTTCTCTTTCATGATACCCCTCTAGGGCTCCACCTATATCTACAAATCCTTCTTGGAGCCCTGGTGTGAAGCGAACGAGGCTGACATTGACGCCACCATGGCCTCGGCACAGAGCAATGTTATCGCCTTTTGTCGCGCTCGCATCGCTGCCCTGCTCGACCTTGTCTTGAATAACTCCGTCCAGTCCCACTCCGACCCAAATACGGACGTGCACAAGTCTGCCCACCCCTTTGCCGTCCCTGTCGACCAACTCAAGGGTCTCTGGGCCGCCTACAGTCCGTCCCTTGTCGCCGCATTCACTCCCAAGGACTCAAGCGACGTACACGTCACCAACACTGCCAACGACGTGTTCAACCAACCATATTCGGCCAACTGATTCCTTGCGCCATTTTTACCATTCTCACACATGTAGATCAGAGTTTCACCTCCAAATATATTGTGTCTGAGCCGCCTAGCCTCCATGTCGGTGCCTCTTGAAGGCACTTTCCACATCGCTTGATGTATACTCCATCGATATACCGCAATCGCCATAGCACTGTGATATCCGCCCTCTGAAACTCTCTGTCATCCGTTGCACCTCTTCTTCGCATGCCTTCCATACTCCAACCATCACCGTGCCCGGCGCGATCCCGCTGCTCTCTTCTCTCGTCGCCTTCTCTTCTGCTTCCGTAAAGTGCTTCTCCACGCGTCGGAAAAGCACATCTATGTGCTTGCGGATGTCCTTGCCATCAAACTCCTTCACCACTTTCTTCAGCTGTGCTTTGCTATAATTAGTGTTCTTCTGAACTTCGCTCGGCGCAGTCGTCTTCAACAGCCTCTCCAACCCCTCAAAGAACTCCTGTAAATCCGTCATTAACTGTATCATGTCCCGCACAGCCATGGGTCACCCACAATTAATTTGGCAAATGGCCGCCTCAGTACGATCCTGACATATGCTCCCAGGTTCTCGTTGTAAATTGCCTCGGCTTGCTTCAAGAATCCCCCGACGGATCCAGTTTCCAATTGCGAAATCTCGGCAACAAAATAGTGCATGTTTTCTACGCAGATCAATCATTTTGATAATCACCTTGCGGCTTCTGCGACACTCACCAACAAGTAACACGTGATAGTTGAGCTGGCCCTTGTCTTCACCATCACCATCCAACGTAGCCATCTGTTTCAAACTTTCAAACATGCTGTGCACGATCTTCTCATACGCCATGTCAACTTGTGCCCGGATCTCCAGTTCATCCGCTCCGGTCAGATGCTGTTCGACACGGCTCACATACATCGGAAAATACTTGATAAAGTGAGCCACGCCTTTCCGTTTCTTGCTCGTCAATTTCGTTTCATCAACCATTTTGATTTGCTGGTTCTGTCCCACGTCGCAAAGGGTCATCTCAAATCTATTTAGAAAGATCGCTTACGACGTGACGGTCAAACGCCCCTTTCAACCGGAGATGTTGTTTTTCCATGATTTGATGGAAAAACGTATTACCGCGTTCATCGACATCCGCAAGGAAACGTTCTAGACATGCGATGACGCCAACCAGTTGCCTATTCCTTGACTTGAGCACACGTGTGCCCGGACAAGATAAATACTTACATCGCATCTTTGGCAATCGCGATATCAATCCATTGTTTCAACTCCGTTGGCAGGAAACCAAATATCAAATCCATAGCACCACGCACTAGCTTCGTCGTGGACTGACTAAGACCGGCACTTCTAGCCGCCTGCCGTCGAAAGTAATTGTCCAGACCGGCGTAATCAGCAAAGGTCAAGCCAGCGTCGTTGATCTGAAGAAAGTCTGCAATAAAGTCATTTTCCCGGTGAATCTGAGGGGCGATTTGTTCCAGGATGTAACCAAGGGCCTGTACCCACGTGAGAACGCGACCATGTCTTATTTTCAATGGATATACGAACATCAGCTGCACCGTATTCTTCGCCACCCTGTCCGCCTCGCTCACGTTCCCGGTTTCGCGCTTCCGCTGGGCCGCGCACAAGGGTACCCGCACGACGAATAGCACCGCCTTTGGCGCTTGTATTATTTGGTGCAAAACCTGAAAAAATGTGTCACTTGGAAAGTAGAGACGTCATAACACCTTACTTTGTTCCGCGTCTTCCTCGGGTGCCTTCCTCAGCAAAGCAGAATAAATCGTGAACAAACCTTTCATCTGACTGTTGTGAAGGTCGCTAGCTGCAGAGAAGTAGGCCTAGCAAAAGACGCATTAGCTTCGTAAGCTTGCACCCTCAAGCGACGCACAGCACAAAACTTCGAGTACACTGTTTCGTCCATCTCTTTCAGATACAAAAGAAGACCGGCATATCTGCCAAGATAGGACTCCATGCCTTGGTGGTTGAATATGATTGGTCGCCCACGTCCTTTTGGTCGCACAATTCCCCCGTTATCATCAAGAATGAGCTTGGACTTGAATGGTATGAGGTATTTTTGCGTTGTATTACCTACAATCAATGGCACTGACCTGAGCAACTATCATGATAGAGAGGTAATCAAATATGCGTTTGCAGAATTGTGCATTATAGGTCCTGTATCCGTCCAGTCTTTCCATGGTAGCAGCCATTTCTGAGGATGGAGATCAGATCATACGACTCGGGCAAATAAAGCTCTGACCTCTATCCTGACTAGCCTGAAGTGCTTTGTAGAGTTCTGTCGCGGCTTCTTCGAGCCGTTGTATTCCAGTTTGTTTTTCGAGAGATTCTTGGGTAAGGGTAACCAAAGCTTCCTGACTAACTTGGACGGTTTTCTAAGTGTGCACGACATCAAAAGATGCTGCAGGTATGCTGGACGAATTACACACGAGGAGATTTTCGAGTTCACTGAGGAGTATGCCTTGGTTCTGCGTCTGGACTTGCAAACCGCGTCGTTGCGATTGGATGAAGGAAATATCATCTCCTACAGCCTATCAGACTAGTCAGAAAAAGAAAGCACCAGTTTCGCTTGCCCACATTTAAGTGAATCTTGTACGAGGACATCAAGCTATCCATGGCGTCGACCTCCCCAAGAGCCTCGTCTAGGTACTTGATGACAAGGTTCACCCGATCGTCAGATTCCAGGAAAGAGTGTATGTTAGCCTGATGGGGGAGTTACTTGTCGAGTCAAACAATCGAAAGTTGGAGAGCCAACCTTGTCGAGTGCCATGAGCTCGTCAAGCAAACGGGCTTCGACCAGATCTGCGGCCCCCTTTGCAGACTTTCGGCCAAACATGTCGTCACTTGCCCATTCGTAACCTTCAAACATTTCCTCCACACTGATCATCGTTGCTTCTGCTGTTTCCTGTGCACCCTCTGCATCCTCTTCAGAGCCCCAGTCAACCGCTACAAGTCGGTCAAGGGCAACTTGGTTTGCAGGGTCGAAGAATGAGACGCGATTGTTGTGTTCTCGACGCACCTGCGGTGCCTCGGGAGGCTTTGAGCTCAAGATATGTGATGGAGGCTTGTGCGTGGATGCGGAGTGGGCAGGATGATGTGTTTCCGTCAAATGGGCCGAAGATGGGCTCGACGTACGAGATAAGTCGAGTGAAGGTTTAGCGGGCGTGTGACTTGGAAGGGATGGACGTGGGGATGCTGCATGAGCACGAGCAGGGAGGAGACTGGATGGAAGAGCCATCGCAACGCTTGCGGCAGAAGGGGGAGGCGTAGCGATGGATGGACGACGGCCGACTCTTGGCCTCAGGGCACTGGGTATCGGCGACTGATGTGGAGGAATAGAAGGGGAAGGTGGGCGGAAACCTGAAGCACTGGAGACCACGGATTCCCAAGCGGAATGGTTCCTCATAGAATCTGCAGGTGATGCGGAACGCGAAGAGGACCTGAGGATGTGAGAGTGTGGAGTGTGGGGAGCCTGTGCATTGTCCAGAGGAATGGGTATGCGGCTTGACAAGGCGGTTGGGGGTGTGGAAGGCACGGACGGCTCGTCTGGGAGTGGGAGAGAGTCTACATCTGCGGAGAGGGGGCGATATCTGTGAGTGATTCATGTGAGCGTGCTGCAGCTTACTGGATGCCTCGTCTACGCCAACGAGGTGGAGGGGAGCATCGACGAGAGAACGGAAGAGGTCGATGATCGTCCTGACAAATGCGGCCTGGTCCGTGGTGTTTTCTGTCTGCCACTTGTAGGTCCTTGCGAGGGTGATGTTGAACGAGAGGGACTGGGAGTGGAGGATGAGTGGAGGGAGAGGGTGGAGGAGGGTACGTACGTTGAGGATCTGGATGCCTCTGAGCTCTGCGAGCTTCCATGTCTTTCCGACAGAGAATGTGCCATTGGTGTTCAGTTTTGACTTGTGAATGAAGCCAGAATTGTCGGACGCGCCTGGAAAGGAGGTGAGGAGGGACGGTGCACGATGAGGAGGAGAAGGGGGTACGAACGGGAGATGAGGATGTACCGTGGTTTCTTTCCTTGGCCGTCTGTGTCCTCCCATATCTTGATGTGAGCGACGTAATACTCGAGGACGTCGGCGACGGCGTTGCGCTTGTCGAATACGGACGCGATGATGCGTTGCCTTGCGCGATCATTGTCGGCCATGGTGATGAGCTAAACGGTTGTGGTACATATTACACCTCCGAGTACATACATACATAGGGATTCACCCTCACTGGGAGCTCCATCTCCTTCATGCTCTCCCACTCAAACCTCTCCGTCTCATCGCTCTCTCCAACCCTCTCATCACCAGACGCCCTCTCTTCATTCAATGCTCACGAAGACGGCCTCACCGCCGATAGCCCCGCATCTTCCTCATCCAGAGATGCCTCTATAGACGTACAAGACCCCATGGACGTCGACGACCACCCCGGTTCATCCCGGGAGTCCCTCCTCCTCAATGACTCCATCTCAAGGCGCTCCCTCAGAAGTCGTGCCCATCTCGCAGACAAGTCCTCGCTCAGGTTCAGGTCAAATCCAATCTCTCTCACCACTCGATCCAAATCCCATGGCAGGGCTGCTTCCGAAGACAATCTCAGGAAAAGGGTCCAGAAACACGCTGCAACCCATCCTACCACAAAGCCTCATTCCGAACGCGATACCAGAGTTCGTGAACTCAAGAATCGTGCCCTCGCTATCCCCTCCACAGGCAAGACACCCGCAACCGTTCGTCAACGCATGGTCATGCAGATGGTTTACGACGAGATCACCCCCTATCCAGATGAAGCTTGGGTCTCTCAGCTCGGAATCATCATACAGAGGTATTCGTCTCCGTGTCCCTTTTCTCATGCAACCTCTCACCATCTTCCAAGAGAATACCATCAAGTCAAGAATTGGTTCTCCAATCAGCGCCAAAAAGACGCTCGAGACTCACGGCAGAGCCCACAGCCTTCTGCCTCTTCTAATCTCGAATCCTCCTTGTGCAAGATAACGTGCGATGGCCGGGATATGAGAATCCGAACATCTGCCCTTGACGTCTGCCCGGCCGATGAATGGTCTGATACCTTCTTTGATGAAGTGGTCATGATTCACAATTTCCGTCTCTTGGCAAAGCATAGCCAGGATGAGGCAAGAGCCGCCCTTCTTGATTCTCCACCTGGCACCACCGACCTACCACACACGCAATCTCGTCTTTCATGACATCCACTCACCCTTGTATGCATACAACAACCTTGCTCATTTTCCTGTACATTCTAATCATGACACTCGCCGTATGTGTATCACTTATAATATGATCGTAATACTTATCGTTGCTGTAAATCTCAATGCAGTCCCATTACATCAGATCACTTCATTAATGGGCAGGGATTCGAACTGAGATAGCGAATCGCCTCCTTGACGCCACCACCATCTCCAGTAACTCCCATTGCACGCGCCTCCATTTGCTGTCCTCCGTACCTGCCCTGCGCGCAAAACCTGGTATCGCTTACCCCTCCACGTAACCTCATCCCCACACACGGCCAAGATCCATATGGGGAGTGTCAACATCTCTCGGATGCACCACGCCCCTATAAAATTCCATCTTTCGTGAACAGGAAGTGGATAGCCAGCCAGTGACTCGTATACGTCCAAGTCAACCCAAAGCCACGCAGAATGATGGATAGGCAAAAAGACCCACGGCGACACGCCGAAAAGATACTTGGCACTCGCCGCGGCGATAGAGCTTGCCACTAGATTCTCTGTAAATGGTTCGAGAATGGTAGCCGCGAGCACCATGTGTTTACGGACACGTATCCATCGAACGCGGCGCCAGACGTAATCTGCCAACGTCATTTTCCCTATCGCGTTGTGTGCAACGTCGCAAGAAAGGTCGTGTCGACAATCCAGTTCATGCCAAAGGGCACTCGCAATCATGTTGTCCTCGGCCAAGAAGGACCCGAACGCTGAAAGACCATATTCGCCATCCTTTGGGTCCGTTTCCTTGCGAGGCTTCAGTGATCCATTGACATTTTCCAGATCAGAACGGCGATACAGGTTTGATTTGCCGACTACACAAGACTCGATTGCCACTGTGTTGATAGCGAGGTACATTTTTGCATGGTTGGTGTTCAAAAATGCCGCTTCCACCCGCGTGCCAAGGTATCCTTCGTGTTCGGTTGCAAAGGGAACATGGTGAACCAAAGCCACGCGCTTCTTGGAAGGATTTCGTGACCTGGATGCTTCGATAAGGATATCTACTGAGCGCGCAAGCGTTCCCGGCGCAACTGAGACATTGGAGTCAATGACCCAGAGGATGTCGTGGGTGGCCTGTCGGTAGGACTTGATGAGGTTGTTCACTTTTGGATTAACGCCAACAATATCCTCGCCTGCAAACGGAACGCATAAATTTGTGAAGGATTTGACATGCGGGTGTGGTATGCGCACCGATGATAATCTTGGCATCTACTTGGGGGTATTGGCTCATCAGTTCTCTGACTACTCTCAGAGCTTGGTCATCTTCATCGGCAACAGAGAGCAAGATCTCAAAATTCGGGTATTCTTGAACAAATGTCGACTCCAGATTCTCATACAGGTTGGTGTCCAAGCCTTTGAGAGGTCGTAAAATTGAGACGCCTGGTGCGCTCGGGGATGTTGCAAGAGGAGACCGAGGACGGAGACGATATAGTGTGCGACTACCGAAACGAAGTCAACGTAAATTTGCTTCTCGAATAGCAGCCTGCTCACCCGGTCCAGCATCCTAGTAGACCAATGGACCACAGAACGACATACCAACCAAGTCCAACGATGGAGAGAACGCCATAGAGGGTGGGATGATCTGACATGTCCAGACTGCTTGTATATATTTGCTTCAAGTTGCGGGGTGGAAATAGTTGCACGCAGTATACGTAACTACACAAGCTCGTCGAGAGAGAAGAGTCGTACAGTATTCTGGTAAACAATTTCTGCTACCCTCTCAAATGGTATCGTGTCGTTCAACCTGTGCACTACCCATGCGACCCCACCGATTACGGATGGTTCGTTCCGACCCTTGACTGCTTTTCCAGAGACAAATGACTCGGGACGAACCGCTGCAGGAAAATAACGGGCGCGCAGCGGAGCGGGCAAGGCATCTATATGTCCTTTCGAAGCGTGTGTACTTGTCATGGAGCACCATGGGGCATCTACAATGGTCCGTGTCAACATCGTGCAACGGTCCCCCCTAATACCTTACCAGTTTCGAACAGGAGTCTATCTAGGCGAATGGTCTTCAATGTTTCGAGATTTTGTTCAGTCTTCATGGAGCATCCGTTGACTCCGATGTGAAATCCCATACCAATCTTGCCCCCTTGACATGACTGTTGAATTTGCTGGTATGCAATGGGTACTCACAAACTCTGCAGCCTCCTCGCTGCTTCCGGTGAAACTGTGCACAACACCACCTTTCGCACCAACACCCTTTCCTCCATCCTCGCCGAACCCCTCCTCTTTCAGAATCTTGACTAGGTCCACGTGAGCAGCCCTAGAATGGAGAAATAGAGGAAGGTGGTATCTCTTGGCTAGTACGAGCTGTGCGCCTGCCGGGCATGCAAGATAGATATCCTGAACGACCCTCCATTATCAGCAGTCTACACTCACGAAAATGCCTTTGCTGCTCTTCTTTGGATGCAAAGTGGGTCCTGTCATAATCTGCAACAAGTGAATTACCCCCGCACGGTCCTGGAAGAATAAGGAACGGCCACCTAAACCACATTCCCCAACCGCAACTACTCTCCCACTCGGTCGCAGATTGTCGCCAATGAGTTTGTCCAATGCACGCAAATAGGCATCTGGACCTTCAGGGTATTGATCAAACTCCTTTGAACGTCTCGGATGGCATCCAACAGTTGCGTAGAGCCCTGGTTACGAAGGGTGCAGGAGAGGAGCATGACGCCAACAAAGAAGATAGACCGAGCACCAACCTTTTTGGTGGGCAAGGCTCAACGCGGCCTCGGACTCGTGCAAGTTCCCCCCTGTAATGACCACCGACTTGACGCCAGCAAGGTATGATCGCTCTAGCATCAAGTCAAGATCATCTCCAGATGCCATTCTCAGTATAAATACTATGGCTAGTTAAATTCAATGGACATGCCTTCGTGTTTTTTCTTGCCGTGATAAGTGCCTCGGAAGATGGGATCGATTAGATTTACTGGCAACGAAATCAGGAGTCATGTGGGTGTAGTGTTACTCGAATTCGATTGATACCTCCGATGTCTATGATGATGAAGGAATCGTGAGTGGTAATTGAATGTGCCAAGATTCGACTAGTGACTTTATGCAGACCTATGAAGATGATCTTGTTTTCATCAGATGTAGATTCAATGGTGCTGAGCCCAGTCACTAGGGCCGACATGGTCTTCCAGTCGAGAATATGTGCGGGATCAACGATTCGTCCACCAGTGTCATCATTGGTAAACAGGAAATTTCTTCCATTGGTTCACTCAGCAATGGATAAATCGAACGGTAATCTAGTAGGTATGAAAGAGTTCCTCTTATACCGTGCACCCTGGCGGAGAATTACTTGGCAGCTTCTTCCCCAGCGTGTCCTTCATCAATCCCTTGAATATGTTCATCATGGCAACCCGGCTCTCCCACAACGGCAGAACGGAGGTGATGACTGCGGCCACAAAAAGCCACATGACGCAACAAATAATCCATCCCTTGAAAAATGGAAATGAGAAGACATAGTGGGACAGGAACATAGGGATAGGAATGAGCTATAAAGTATACGAGTTAGAGTAGCACCCATATTTCTGCTGGAGATACGCACAAAAATGACTATGAATGTCGCAGAAAAGGAGGCCCAGACGGCAACTTTCAAGGACCGCCTTAGCGATTCGTTACGTTCGCTTTCATCATTAACACATTTCATTGAAGAAGTTGCATCGGATTTGCCTCTCTCTGAGTCTGAGCTAGGCGGCTCATTCTCACTACTGGAGGATTTCGAATCAGCGGCCGTTGCATACCGTCTCTCCCTCTCCCTTGGGTTGATGCACTTGGTTTCAGACCAATCAAACGCGTTATCCGGTTTGATGAGCGTGATGATTGCGGAGATAATTGTTCCCGAACAACAGGCACCCATGTTTCCTGCCAGATTGGGATACATACTCCCTAAAAACATAGGGATGTCAGCTTGAACATCGTGAGTGGGACGCATGCTTATGTAACCATACCCGTTGACTCAATAGTGAGTTCGCCGTAATATTGTTTAGCCACCAACAACCAACAAATTATCCCGATGAACATGCCGCCTATCGCGCCGCCCAACGCAGCGGCTCTGGTCTGTTGGCGCCAAACTACACTGAAGATGATAGGTCCGACGGCACCAGTAAATAGTGTTCCAGAAAAGAGGAAGAGCCAGTTGAGCGAAATCCCAATCGCGTTCCACAGCGAGGCAACGCAAGACATAACGACTGCCCACACGGCAACCATGAGGTGGGATACCCGAATGAGCACCTCAGGAGATGCCTAGCTACCATCAACAAATGTGTCACGAAAAAGGATACAGGCATACATCTGGATTGAAGTGGATTTGATAGAGATCAAACGTGAGAATGGACGATGTTGCGATCATCTCTGAAGATGCCGCGGACGTGACAGCCATGAAGAGAAGAATGAGCTGTAAACCACAGTTAAAACGTCACTGCGCACTACTTGAGAAGACTCACCATAGCGGCTGCACCACCACTTCCCAACAGTGTAACAACACCCGCTGGAGCGGCGAGCCCTGCATTTATCTCTGCAGTCGTGAGTCCACCTGCGTAAGGAAAAGAGGAATCTGGAGTGTACAAGTAAGGAATTTGTGCGGAAAACGAGCGAGATCCACGGACTATTTGCTAGCGCGACGGCCGCAAGACCCATAACAGACGAGAACGTAAGCGGAACAGCGAACCAGGCGATTCCACCCATGAGATATGCCCGGACCGCGGTTTTCGCGTCTGAAGCAATGGCCCTTTGCCAATATCCCTGGTCAAGGATGACAGTCCCGAAGCCACCAGTTATCTGAATAATCATGAATACCAGTCCATCTTCGGAGGTAATTGTCAGAATCCCGGGTAGATCAAGTGTATCTTACTCCAAATCACTCACAGTTGGATTTGAGTGTTAAGTAAGAACCATCTTGATTTCCTGACACTGGCCTTTCCAAACCGGCTTGATATAATTTTTGGTACATGCCCTCGAACCCTCCTATAAGGTCCGCTTGGGTGTATGTATAAAAGAAGAAATACAAGATGAGTATCATTAAGATCAGTGTATGCGAATAGTCGCCTGGAAAATTTCAGTCTTGATATGGACGTCTTTGGATCATGCAATTAAGTACTTACACAAGAAAGTGGCTCGAAGGCCACCTAAGATGACGTAAATGCAGACACCGAGGGGAATGAGGAAGTTTGCGGCATAAATATTCATTCCAGTGAAGGCATTGACGACTGCGCTGCCGCCTAAGAGAAGCATACTTGAAACAATGAGATTAACAATAAGCCCGTAGGTTGCAAAGACGAAATGTGCCATGTTTCCGTAGCGAGCGTGCACGATCTCCAGATACGTGTGGCAGTAGGGTGCGATCATCTTTACTCGAATCGCAAGGATAGACATGACGAAGATCTGGATTGTGGCCCCCGCTGCGTAGTAATAACCTCCTGAGAGGCCGTACTCATACGTGACGGTAGAGCTTTGTAAGAGAGTCGCAGCCCAGGTCCATGCCGACACGATTCCAGATGCGATTAGACCAGGCTTGACAGCACGAGAAGCAGTGTTGAATTCTTCAGAGGTAGTAATCTTGTATGTTGTGTATCGATTCTGAAGGGTGGAGAGACCCATCATGATGACCGCAAAGACGAAGCCGATGCCTAGAACGACACCATACCCTGTCCCCTGGGTGAGAACTTGAGAACCACCGGAAGACATTCTGGCTGGACTGAGGCGTCCAAGTTATGGGTAAGTTCATGTCTATCTGTCTTTTATCCGTCAGGAAGAATAGATAAGCATGAGAGTCGCAATGGAATTGTCGTACGGTTCGTGGAAGATAGAATGATATCTTGGGAATGGCGGTGTCCCGTGGTAGATAGGTAAACTGCCGACCAAGATGATCTGCTAGGGCTAAACGCGAACTCGTGTAGAGTAGCACCGTTGACCATGGCAAGAACTTGTTAGCAGTCTCTGGTACAAGTCACATTGTCGTGGAAACCGTCCATGACGACGAGCTCAGGAATAAAACGGGAATTGAAACCTTGTGCATGCCGTGTGACCCACGTTCTCCTTGACTCCGACCCTCGTCGTCTCCGTACTCGTCTCGCTCTTTTCATCGTCTTTCGTTTACCCGTCTGGAGGCCGTATTGCCGGCCCACCATCTATAATGGCTACCAATTATGCCTCAATCAACAGGAACACCCCGTACGGTTCTGGCGACCCGTACTACAATGCATCCACTGGTTATGTCTCTCCGTCTCAGCCGCCAAAGAAAAAGGTCAGCAACTGGATCAAGTTTGGTGTCCCTATCGCTGTCCTTGTGATTGCTGGCGCCGTACTCGGTGGCGTCCTTGGTTCTCGTGCCAGTAAGAGCTCTTCGGCCAGCAGTGCTGCCAGCTCCGCCCTCCAGGCCAAGAATACTATCGGTATATATCCAACCGGCACTGATAGCCTTTATATGGTCCCGCTCTATCCCGCCACTGTCTGTATCCCTCTCATATTTTTGCTCCCCTAAGTACTAATATACTGCCTTGCTACACAGACCAATACTGCGGCCTTTACTACACCTACATTCGTCTCCACTTCGGATGCTAACGTTGCCTGGCCGCAAGACCCCTTCCAACCCTCCAACCCTAGCCCAACTCAAGTACGCTCCGATCGCCCTCGCCTCATCGCACCTTCCTACAAGTGGCAGGCTCTTCCGACTCTCATTAAAAACGACCCGTATCTTTCGTCCTGGAATTCGACCATTTTTTTGAATGCATCACAATATATGAGCTTACCTGCCGTTCCATATGTCATGGACGGCGGTAATGGTATTTTGGACTGCGCTCGACAGGTCAAACAACGCGTCAAGGCGTTCTCATACGTTTACCGCATGTCTAATGATACAAAGTGGCTTGACAGGGTTTGGACCGAACTCCAAGTTTGTCTATTACCTGATATCCAATTTCCCTCATCTCACGTATACTCTTAGAATGCTGCTGGTAACCTGACAGATGGTTGGGGGCCAAATAATAGCACCAAATGGAACCCCACCCATTTCCTTGACACTGCAGAATTAACGGCAGCTTACGCCATCGCGTACGACTGGCTATATGATCAGTGGACCCCGGACCAGCTCACAAGCATCCGCTTCACCATGATTGAATATGGTCTTAGCAATGGTATTACTGCGTACAGCGATACCGACGATCCTTTATATTACGGATGGTGGCGAAACAACACAGAGGGTAACTGGAACTGCGTTTGTAACAACGGCCTCACTATGGGTTCGCTAGCCATCCTTGGAGACGACACCACCGGCATCGCCCAACAACTCCTCAGCATGACAGTTACAAATGCCCTCCAAAATTGCGCCCTCGCACCTAGCAGCGATGGTACTTGGTCTGAAACCAACGATTATTGGTACTTTGGTTCGACAGGACATGCTGAATTGGCGTCGTCGCTCCTATCTGCCACTGGTTCTACGTATAACCTCCTTGACGTAAACCCTGGCATAAAGCTCTCGGGCCTTTTCCACATGTACTCCTCTGGTCCTGGTTCTCTGTTCAATTATGGCGACACTGGCCCAAACAAGTATACAGCAACCGCTAATCTCATGTTCTTCTATGGTGATCAATTCAACATGCCTGTATACCAGCTCTTCCAACGCGACCAGGCAGACGCTCCAGATCCGTGGAGCATGTTCTGGTATAAGCCTGTGGTTCTGGGAGCATTTTGGGATGGTCTCGCTCTCGACCATTTCTTCGACAACAGCACCGACCAATGGGGTTCAATGCGGTCCTCCTGGACGGATGAAAATGCATTGTTTGTCGCGATGAAAGCTGGGACACTTCAAGGCCATCAGACGCATAATGACCTAGATTGCGGTGATTTCGTGATTGATGCCTTGGGAGTCCGCTGGGCCGGAGAACTAGGCGATGGCAATTATCTTGCTGAAGGCTACTTTAGTAGTGACCTGCAGGATAGCCAAAGGTGGTTATACTATCGCAAACGAACAGAAGGCCAGAATACGATCCTTGTTGATGCGGATAACCAAAACGTGTTGGCTTCACCAAGCGTGACCTTTGATTCTTCTGGAACTGTCCAGGGCTCCAGCACTGTCTTCGACGTACCCAGCGATGCGGCGGCGTACTTCATCGGTGATTTGGCCAGTGCATACTTCAATGTGTACGTCCGTTGCCGCATCACCATCAATGCAGATGTCATAATCCATATATAGGACGTCTTTTTCACGCGGAATTCGCCCGATAAACCAACGCCGACAAGTGCTTCTTCAAGATGAGATTAACGCGTCGGCATCAGTTATGTGGCGAATGCATACCAACGCTTCTATTGCGCTTGGCAACAACAACCTAACCGCTACGTTGACCATTGGATCGGCCACGACGGTGGTTGAGTTATTGAATCCTCCATCTGGTGCTCAATTCTCTATCATGGATGCCGTGCGTTTATCCACGGACCCTCCTACTCCAACTGGGTGGCCTGATCAGCCTAACCCGGGTGTGTTGGTCCTGGTGATCAATCTGCCCGCTGGCAACTATACGCTGGAAGTTCTGTTCAACCCCCAATGGCCGGGAATATCGAGTTCGTCATACGTGCAACCAAACAGTGTCCCACTCAGCCAGTGGTCATTGACCAGCCACCCCTAGCGTAGTTTCTAGTTTTTATAGAATAATGTTTGACGTTTCAGTTACCCGGATATTGGACGATTTTTTCTTGATAACGTTTTGTAACTTGCTAGTGATGGATTAGGAAATGTCAAGATTAGTTGCCAGTGGCGGTTGACATTTGGTTTCTCCTTGTTTCGCGTCGGTCACTGGTGGTACTACAAGTCGCTCCTTCACGTTAGCCACGCTCCTTGCTCAGCTTCTTCTACAATCGAACAAAAAAGCCATTGCCAGATGGCAAAGATTAATCTTACCCTCCTTCTTCACGTTTCCCTGGTGCTGGCCTTTGCTGCCTCTTCCAACGCCAATATATCTGGTCCTTACCGTCGCGACCATGCCGACCTCGGTCGTCTGGTGAAGAAACGATCGCCCATCGATGTCTTGGGTACTCAGCCTTCTGCCCAAACCCTCTTGACTTCGCCCGCTGCTCAGCCCACCCAAGTTACCTCGGCCACTGCTCAAACAACCCCTGCAAATTCGGTATCGGTCCAGACGACTTCTGAGCTTGCATCTGCATCTGCCTCAGCGGTGAGCTTTACTTTTTAGTACCCATAGCATCTAGATTGTTGAAGAGAGCCTCTCGTAGAGTTCTTCCACGACAAGTGGGGGCGGTTCGCTAAGTACGGCGACCGATGGGCTTCCGTCGACTGGCTCGGGCACCACTTCATCTTCCGTGTCCACTGCGTCCTCCCCCTCCAGCTATTCATCCAGCACTCCCCAGACGTCAGCCCAAGCTAGCAAACAGTCTGCAGGGACCCCGACTCAGTCCGCAACTCAATCTATCATGTACCTAACTAGCAATGCGCCGACACCCACGCAAACCAGTTCAACCTCCTCCTCCTCCTCAGGCATGTCACATGCAGCGATGACAGTTCTCATCGTCATCGCTGCGTCTGTCGGGGCCGCTGTCATCGTGTGGACCATCATTCGGAAGTGGAAGTTCAGACCCTCCTCTGATTTTGAGGGCCGTATGCAACCCATCGACTGGCAGCCTGGTGTAAGCAATGAAGACGCTGGTCTTCCAGGGCAACGTCGCTTGTCTCGCGCATCTTCGTTCCACTCGGGTTCCGGTTCTGGTCATGCCGACGATCAAATGCGAGGGCCTATTGGAGGATATGGAACTTCGACGCTCAACGCTATCCCTGACCATGACTTCACTGCCGGTCCGGCACATCTCGCCCCGGTTGGCGGGTACGCGGACCTCGCTCGTGGCCCCAGTCCGCAACCAGTGATGCAAGAGTCACTCGGACACGCGCCCAGCATCAATAGGCCCATTCAATACGATCCATACGGCGTCCCTCTTCACCATGGCTACAATGGATATTAAGCTGAGCCGGAGGTAGTGTGCACCGGACTGGGTCTTGTTTGCATTGGACATATATCAATTTCATCTGCTTGCTGGACGACGCAATTTAACCTCTTTCTCGTTTCCACGTTTTCGTCAACGCACCGTCTGATTCATGCGGCGTTCATACCCTCATAATATCGTTGATATACTTTTTTTTTTTTTTTTCTTTTCCATATAATTCCCCATGCGCAGATATAGATACTGTTGGGTTGCTTTGATAGACACTCATCAATTATTGGTATGTAGTGTCATTCACCGTCCTGGTGCCAATGGTACTGCATGAATATGGATGTGTATCAATCATTGTATCCATCCCTTGATCCACCTGTGGTAAACAACAGTACCTAGAGGTACAAGAATGATAGTGATCATGGTTATCCACCATCCAATCGCTCTTGCATTCCAAAGGCCACTCTGCAAATGAGTGCTTGCCTTGATGGACGCAGCATCATCGAGCTTAGTGCTCGCGAACAGGCTCTCGAGGCCCGTGGGACGTTCTGGAGGGAAGAATCGCTGGGGACGCAGCCAGCCTCCATCGTCATCTATTGTTTTCTGGGCCTTGACGGGAGATGGGTTGGTCGGAGTCCAATCCATCGCATCTTCGTCTAGAGTTTCGTCAATTTTGATTGGAGATGGTGTTGAGGCAGGGGTAGGAGACACCAAGGAGGGGTGACCAAACATCGGGTTGGTGGAGGGGATGAGCGGTCTCGAGGAAAGTGTAAGGGAGGCGAGCAGGTCAGGCTCGCTGTAAACTGGTACCGCAGGTACGGGGGTGGCACGTGCACTATGTACTAATGCTTCGGGAGTCTCACGCACGGAAGATCTTGTTGACGCCCCGATGAGGCGGATCGTCGGAGGCCGCTGTAGATGCAGGATGGTGAACGACGATGAAAAGACCTGTTTTTGTTCGCGTTGATGGCTTCATGATCAAT